>AYEL01053700.1:0-35593 GCA_000484575.1 Olivierus martensii
TGTCTGAACAATAAGTAAGAATACAATTCTATTCTACTTTCTATTTTAAATATAGTTCTAGTTAATAAAAAAAATTAATTTTACAGTTATAATAGAGTTAACAAATATTTAATGGTTAAAATAACGAAATAATATATCAATATTTCTCTCACCTACCTAATTCTGTGAGGCAAAGGTCTTTCTTTGCGATTTGGTTTAGTAAATATAAACTTCGATGGAATCGCATCATGTTTTATTCGTCTTCTGTGGGTAAAATTTTCTATTTCAAAGCATGTATCTTCAAAATGGATGGAACAGATTCGATGGTGTGCTGTGGGGCGAAAGTTCGTTCTCTTTATGCTTATAAGCCACTTTTTAAGAAGTGATTTTTGATTCAGAGGAAATCGATGAAATGTAATGTTTTTACACTCGGGTTTACTAGAATGATTGGAACAACCATACGCACAACAAAAATTCGGCATTTTGATGATAATTTGGTACAAAAGAGCCAAAACAACACTGATAGTACAGGAAGAATAGAATGTTTACCCACCAACACGTGACTTTTACCCATAAGTCCCATCGCGGTGAATAATCCCCATTTCATCATTTCTGGAGGATCTTCTCACATATCTGCAGTCCTAACAGTTTTTTAAGTTTTAACCCTTGTACACACTTCAGCAGCTTTTAAACTGCTCTTTGTTTGCAAACTGTTTTTATGCAAGAAACAAAGCATAAGATAATTTTTTTAGAAAATATAAAATCAATAAAAAAAATATGGAATTTAAAAATTCTTTTGGGATATAGGCCCATCTTCAGTTTCCTTGTACAATAAATGATTAAATATAACTGAATTATACTAAAACTACAATATACGAGGGGCAGTCAAAAAGTTCCTGGAATTTCATTGTAACTATTTATTACCACAATATAGGTACACATTTATGTTTACCCACCAACACGTGACTTTTACCCATAAGTCCCATCGCGGTGAATAATCCCCATTTCATCATTTCTGGAGGATCTTCTCACATATCTGCAGTCCTAACAGTTTTTTAAGTTTTAACCCTTGTACACACTTCAGCAGCTTTTAAACTGCTCTTTGTTTGCAAACTGTTTTTATGCAAGAAACAAAGCATAAGATAATTTTTTTAGAAAATATAAAATCAATAAAAAAAATATGGAATTTAAAAATTCTTTTGGGATATAGGCCCATCTTCAGTTTCCTTGTACAATAAATGATTAAATATAACTGAATTATACTAAAACTACAATATACGAGGGGCAGTCAAAAAGTTCCTGGAATTTCATTGTAACTATTTATTACCACAATATAGGTACACATTTACTTAATCCCTCAAAATAGGCTCCTTCAGAACACACACATTTGTTCTACCGCTCCTGCCATTGCTGGAAACAACGATGAAAGTCCTGTTTTGGTATCTTCTGAAGTTCAGCCGTCGCGTTGATTTTGATGTCTTCTACGGTGGTAAAACGGTTACCTTTGAGGCTTTTTTTGATCTTGGGGAAGAGCCAGAAATCCGCTGGTGCTAAATCCGGTGAGTAGGGAGGCTGGTAGAGGAGTGGAATGTTTGTTTCTGCGAGCCATGTCCGCACAACAAGCGATGTGTGGTAGGGAGCATTGTCGTGATGCGAATTTGTACCAGCTGGACAAACTGTTAACAGCCCTTTTTATGTGCAGATTTTGAAACAACTGAGGGAGGCAATCCGAAGAAAACGTCCCACGAAATGGCAAGGAAGATGGGCACTGCATCACGACAATGCTCCCTCCCACACATCGCTTGTTGTGCGAAAATGGCTCGCTGAAATGAACATTCTACTCCTCTACCAGCCTCCCTACTCACCGGATTTAGCACCAGCGGATTTCTGGATTGTGCAAAAATGGCTCGCTGAAATGAACATTCTACTCCTCTACCAGCCTCCCTATTCACCGGATTTAGCACCAGCGGATTTCTGGCTCTTCCCCAAGATCAAAAAGGGCCTCAAAGGTAACCGTTTTGCCACCGTAGAAGACATCAAAACCAACGCGACGGCTGAACTTCAGAAGATACCAAAACAGGACTTTCATCGTTGTTTCCAGCAATGGCAGGAGCAGTGGAACAAGTGTGTGTGTTCTGAAGAAGCCTATTTTGAAGACAATTAAGTAAATGTGTACCTATATTGTGGTAATAAATAATTACAACGAAATTCCGGGAACTTTTGACTGCCCCTCATATATCATTTAGTTACAGTGATTCTCGCCCCCTAGGGGACGTTCTCGTTTTCGAAGGGGGCGCTGGAACAAAAAGGAGCGATAGGGTGGGGCGATAGATTATGTAGAGGGCGTTGAGATTTCATGACCTGTTAGACTTTTTCTTAGTATTATTGAACAAAGGGCATTTTGCATCCATATACATTTTACAAATTTTTGACAATGGACTGGCAACACTGCACAAGAATGTCGAGTGACCGATTTCACAACCATTAAGCTGACGAGGTGGAGCACCAATCAATTCTGAATTCCTCAGCCTCTCATGTCTCATTCCAGTCAGCAACTAGCAGTATTCTGTTCTGTTTTGTCCTGAGTTTTATATCATTATTTTGTAATGAAGGAAGATAATTCATTCGGAAACACTTATCGGTTCCATTCTTTTGGAAACTGAGGAAGGCATAGTATTCTAATAAAAAATGCCTTTTTCGGGGAAAAATGTAATATATATATTTACTTCGTCCAAGTCTTACATTCGACCTTGTGCCTTGGTGGATTGGATTAAGATGACGGGGTCTTATCTATTAAAAATAAAAAGAAAAATAACATCCAGAGAATATGCAATCAAAATCTATTCATTAATCCATTATCAATTGTCAGCACCAATCTATCATCAGCAAAATTAGTTGAAAAAAAGAAATGTATTTTTAAACGTGAATCAAGTTTCATTTTCTGACATTATTAAAACTTCCAAATGTTATTGTGGGATGGCTGCATTTGTATAGTTTTCTCGGTGCCAACATATTTTATGTTTTCAATGTTTTTATGATAAATATCATAATAATGATTGTATATCTAATGAAAAAACTTCTATGTTAACAGTAATATAATGCAATATTTTAAAATGTTTTAATGAATAAAATCAATTTGTGCCTTTAGTTTATTGTAATATCTATCAGAATTAAATCAAAATATCTTTGTATTTACATGTTGTTGATTTTTGAAATGAATCATCATTCTTTATAGATTTCTTAAAACATTTGAAATAATTATCTGAAAATTGTTAAATAATTGTTAAAAATCTAAATATAATGCAAACTTTAAAAAGTGCAAAAGTTTAAAGAGGAAAAAAAATTCAGAAACTAGCGAGAATTGAACCCGCACCCTCGGCACTTCGTAACATCGACGTAGCCACTAAGCCACAACAACATCTAATTGAATGTCCAATCGTTCGTTATTTAAGTAAAACAAAAAATTTCTGAAATTTCAAAAGCAATTTTCTCAAAAACGCTAGAGTGTGGCTCCCAATATAGGGGCGATTCTTCATCTACTGTTTATGCTCTTTCAGATGACAAAATATCGACAAAATCCCAGACACATCGGGTGCGATGTTTCCTTGTGAGATATATATATATTATATTGTATAATATATCTATAATTGGATCAACTAGATGTTTCTTTATTAGAGATTTCAATAAGTTCTGATTATAAAGCAGGGCTTTTTGATGTAAATTCCAGCATTCTGAAATTTTGAAATGATGTTAACTGAATAGTTTTTATATTAACATTTGTTACTATTATATTTTATCATCATACTATTAAAATTCTTGAAGAGTTTTTGAAATTTTCTACCATTGAAAATAAAATGGCATGTTCATAATTCAAAGAAATCCTATATAAAATGATAAGTAAAAATTATCATGACAAATTAAATCATTACTCACTGTGAAATTAATTTGAGTTCCACCAAATATAAAATCCAGAAATGAATAATTTTTTATTGTCTATAAATCAAAATAATATATAACTGTAATTATTATTTTTAATTATTATTGATTTATTTCTTTATATATATGATTTTCAACTTTATATTAAATAAAAAACAGACTATGAATTGAAGAGTGTGATCCCAAAACACATTCAGTCCATTTTTGTTAATTTTCAGGAGAAAAAAGTATTTCTTATGTGAATGATTATCTACTACCAGATATCTGTTTCTAATTCATATACATGCACTTCTCAGTAAAATCTTGAAATCAATCATCATTAGTTTTTAAATACAGAATGATTAAATATAATGGTGTTAATGGAAACTTGCTAAGTCCAAGGACTGAATGTGTTTTCAATTGCACTCATTCTTCATTAGAAGAAAAACTAAATTTACTTTGATTTAAGTATTAAAATACCCTATTCATGTATTCAATTTATTCCCAAAAATTTATTTTTAACCACAAATTCGATTTTTGCGGCACTTTCGCACTTATTCACGGATTATCGCTGACCAGCAAAAATGCTGTTATAAATATTACTCTTAAGGCGGATTCCCACTTGGGGTGTGAAGTCTGGAGCTCGTTTCCATAGCAACGGAACTTGACCTTGCAGCCATTTGTTAGAAACGTAGACGTTGCTAGCTCCCAACATCTGCACTTCTATACAGCGACTAGTTGCAGATATTAGCCAATCAGAGAGTGCTTAGTATTAAACGAATTATACAATGGCGCTGATTGGTGGTTGACGTATTCCTTTTCTTACCGACTATTGGCTGATGTCGTCAACTGTTTACCGCAAATGCTTAATTGAATCATTGAATGGGAATGAATACCAGGCATATCAGCGTTTGTGACTCATCAGCCCACGATGGTGCAGCTCAAGTGGGAATCCGCCTTTACTCGTAATCTCTGTCATTCTGCCTTAAGTCTCATTATCTATCGTTGCTCACTCCACAGATCACAGGTAGGCCAAAAATGTACGAGTACGTACTCTTGGGGAAATTCAAACATTTACTTTTATTACTTCATAGCGAAGTTCTGGGGCCTTTCCCATGATTACACTATACTCATGGGAAAGGCCCCAAAATATGCAATTAATCATTCCAAATTAGGAACTACTAAAATTCAGAAAAATAAATTTCCTTTTAACAATAGATAAAAAAGTCCCAAGAAACTTAAATTTTTAATGTTACGACTTCATTTCAGCAGCTTCTAGCATGAAAATTAATAACCAATATAACAATTTTACCTTTAATAAACACGACAAAAATTCCCACAACAAATTTACTGCCAACAGTATTAGCAATTTGTTTTCAAAAACAAAGCAGAATTCAAGTGTCCCATACACATCGATTAGCACAGTTTTGCGAACAAACCGGTCTTTAATAAGATAGATGACTTCAATAGGAGTATATATTTGCATCAAATAAAAAAATGACAAAAATGGACTGAACGTGTTTTGGGATCACACTCTTCAATTACTTAAATCCAATATATAAGTTAAATCTTAACAATAATTGTTTAAAATAAACTATAATTAATAATTAAATATATGTGGTTTAATGTAGTTCCATTAATTTATTAATAATCAAATTAAAATTTTAACTGTTTATCTGAAATAAAAGTTTTTGTTTTGATCCCAAATCAAACCAGGGATTTTTTTATAATTATTGCATCAATGCTGAATTATTAGGATATAGTTTGATTATTAATCAATAGATAGAATTAACTTAATCCAAATTTATTTACAGGTAATTATTAATTATATATGAAATATATATAACTATTATTTGAATGTCGTGTAAATGCCGGATATCAATGAGACCACGTCCACCTTCCATGCGTAGGAGAGTAGTTCTTTCTATGGCAAATTTTGGGTGATGGTATTGGTGTTTTGTAAATGTTGTTCGTGGTTTTCCTTAGTGATTCAAGTTCTGTCTGTGTCCACTGTATCACTCCAAAGGAGTAAGTTAGTATAGGTATGGCAAATGTGTTGATGGCTTTCACTGTGTTTTTTCCATTCAGATTGTGTTTTGAGAATGTTATTTAATCTGTTGGTGTATAGTTTTGATAATGTTTGTTTAGTTTTCTTCTGTTCTGTGAGTCTGGCTTGCTAGAATCCCAAATACTTGTACATCTCACCCTCTTCCATGGATTCAATAGTGTCTCCATTTTCAGGAATAAAGCCTCCTTTCTTTAGGACTCACTTTTCTATGTAAGTGTTTTGCATTTGTCTAGGGGAATAAAGCCTCCTTTCTTTAGGACTCACTTTTCTATGTAAGTGTTTTGCATTTGTCTAGACAAGGGGTCGGCAAACTGCGGCTCGCGAGCCACGTGTGGCTCTTTGGGTACATAGATATGGCTCTGAAGTAAAATTGAAAATGAAAATAAAACTGTCATAGATTCATTTATAAAATTTTTATAGAATTTTATTCATATAATGGCTATTTCATTTGTTTTATAGGTCTCGCAAAACTTCGTGGCACAAAAATGCATGCCTTAAATTAAAAACGACTAGCTCAAACTAGACATATAGAACTTTTTAAGGAAATGCAAGCTCATTGCGCATGCTGATTAGAACAAATGAGAGCAACTTTTTTGTGTTTTTTCATTTAATAAAGAGAAATCAAATTATAACTTGTTATATTATTATTTTAAATTTTCCTTATTTGTAAAAATATATTTATGGCTCTAGAATAATTTTAAATTGTTGAAGGACAGATTTGGCTCTTCCATCTCAAAAGTTTGCCGACCCCTGGTCTAGACCAAACTCCATGTGTATGTCTTTTGAAAATGCGTGTGTGATTTGTAACAACTGTTGTAATTGTGTTTATGTTGAGGCGTACAGTTTAATGTCGTCCGTGTAAAAGAGATGTGAATGTGTGTAGTGTGTTGTTCAATTTTGTTTATGTCATAGCCACAGTTTGATGTATTCAGTTTGTTGGAGAGTGGATTTAGGGCGAGGCAGAACTGAAGTGGGCTGAGTGAATCGCCCTGGAAAATACCACGTCTAATGTGTATGGGTTCTATGGTTATGTCATTGTTATTTATGGTGATGTGCAGTGTTGTCCTCCAGTGTTGCATTAAGTTTTGTAGGAATGTGATGTATTTGGTATTGATTTTGTAGATTTGTAGTGTCTGTATGAGCCATGAATATGGTATGCTGTCAAATGCCTTTTTGTAATCTATGTAAGCTGCGTGTAAGTGTCTGCGTTGTCTGTGTACCTGTTTTAGTATAGTTGTATCGATGATCAGCTGCTCTTTGCACCCCATGTGACTTCTACGGCAGCCTTTCTGTTGTTCTGTGAGAATGTTGTTTTCTTCGATGTGTGCGTATATTTTGTTGGTGATACATGAGGTTATATAACTTTTTTCTTGTTTGAACAGCATTCTTACCTTTTTGGTAATAAAAAAGCAAAACATGCCAAAAATCTCCATTTTATTTTTCTTTTGATATGACCCCCAAAAAAAATAATTGCACAGAATCAAAAAATTTTTTTATAAAGAAATCTTGAAATGTCAGCTGTCAAAATATATAATGATAATAGGGTTTAGAATGAAGTTGGCTGATTAAAAATACAATTAACGACACTAATGGGAAAAATAAAATTACTTTTCAAACAACCCAATATAATTAAAAATTGTAAAAATCTTTAAAGGTTATTACATGAGATTTATTGTACATTTGAAATGAGACATGATACTGTTCACATTTATAATTGAAAGATCCCATTTATCATTTTTGAATTAATTTCAAATATTAATTCTTTATGGTAGTTTATCCAATAACTTCTATCAACAATAATTAGAAATATATATATATATATATTTCTAATTATTGTTGATAGAAGTTATTGGATAAACTACCATAAAGAATTAATATTTGAAATTAATTCAAAAATGATAAATGGGATCTTTCAATTATAAATGTGAACAGTATCATGTCTCATTTCAAATGTACAATAAATCTCATGTAATAACCTTTAAAGATTTTTACAATTTTTAATTATATTGGGTTGTTTGAAAAGTAATTTTATTTTTCCCATTAGTGTCGTTAATTGTATTTTTAATCAGCCAACTTCATTCTAAACCCTATTATCATTATATATTTTGACAGCTGACATTTCAAGATTTCTTTATAAAAAAATTTTTTGATTCTGTGCAATTATTTTTTTTGGGGGTCATATCAAAAGAAAAATAAAATGGAGATTTTTGGCATGTTTTGCTTTTTTATTACCAAAAAGGTAAGAATGCTGTTCAAACAAGAAAAAAGTTATATGAAGTGTACAGAGCAGATTGTTAACAGAACCCCAGTGCCAAAATTGGTTAGCAAAATTTTGTTTTGACAATTTTGATATTAAAGATGCACTACATGCTGAAAAGTCAGTTGAAGCTGATGATGACAAAATAAAGGTATTGGTTGAAGTAAACCGCTGAATAACAACACAAGAAATTGCTACAATATTTTGAATTTTTCGAATTTGACCATTCATGACCATTTGAAACAACTTGATTTCATTTCAAAGCTTAATATTTGGATTCCACATGTTCTCAAAGAAAGAGATTTGCTCCATCACATTAACATCTGTGATTTGTTGCTCAAACGTGAAGAAAATGATCCCTTTCTGATGTGAATCATAACTGGCAATGAAAAATGGATTTTTTACAACAATACTGAATGCAAGCAATCATGGAGCAGAAGAGATGAGCCAGCTCAAAGCACTTTAAAAGCAGATATTCATAAAAAAAAAGTGGAGGTTCTCTTTGTTTGGTGGAATTTCAAGGGAATTATTATTTTTGAGCTTCTATCATACAATTCCACAATTAATTCGAAAGTGTACTGCAACCAATTGAACAAATTGAGTGATTCTATCAAACAGAAGAGGCCAGAATTGATTAACAGAAAAGGCTTAGTGTTTCATCATGATAATGCAAGACTTCATACAAGTTTGATGACTCGCCAGAAGCTGTTACAGTTTGGATGGGATGTGCTACCACACCCACCATATTCACCAGATCTGGCACCCTCCTATTATTATTTGTTCCAGTCTTTACAGAACACTTTAGATGACAAAACATTTAATTCGAATGAGGATGTCAAAATTACTTGGTTCAGTGTTTTCCAAGTAAAAATCAGAAATTCTATGAGCATGGAATCATGCTACTACCAGAAAGATGGCAAAAATGTGTTGGACCAAAATGGTCAAAATATAATTAAATAAAATATTTATATACTATAAAAAACTGTCATTCATTTTCATGGAAAAAACAAAATTACTTTCCAAACAACCCTATAGCATCATCTCTATTGATTTTTCAGAAAAATCACTACAGATAACTATGCTCTACTCATTATTTTGTATATATATAAGTTTTCACCAAAATCAATTGAGGAAGCAGATTCTTTATGGAAGTGTGGAATAGTCCTTTCTTATTTCATGATTGTCTAAAAAAATAAATAAATTATATAATATTCTAAAATTTTAAATTATAAAACATGATGCATGATTTCTTGATCTTTAAACCTATATAATATTGATACTGTTCCATATTTTTATTAATATGCAGTAGAATGAGTTAAAAAAAAATCTCATTCTGTCTGTTTCTTAAGTAGGTCTTCAATCATTCAGAGAGAAAAGAAAAATTTGTTTTACCAAAGTAATACTTACAGAAAAACTTAATTCTTGCAAAATAATATAACATTTGGAATAAATATCTTTATTACAATTATACTGATTATCAAGCACATTTTGGTAGAATTATATTTTAATGATCAAAGTTACAAAAATCTTGAAACATTTTTGGCTTAAAGAAGCTATCTTCAGCAACAAAATAAGTTGAAAGATTTAAGATGCTATATAAATTTTGTATTCTGTTTTTATCACAAGTAAAAAAGTAATATATCTTCTAATGGTTATAAAATTTTACAAATTTTTAGATAATCTTTCATGTATAATAATTTATTTTATTTTTTATTCTAAATGAAATATTTTGATGAAATTTAAAATGTAATTGTTGCAGCATGAAATACCTGTTTCTTCTGATAATACGTTATAAAAATTTTTATAGTTTTATGTTCCTCTCTTTTCTTAATATTTTTATAAAATTTTACAAAAATTTTTTTATAAAATTAAAAATTTTTCTTCTTTATTACAATAGTCAATAAAATATATAATTATTCATCTTGCAAATTCAATTATACTGAGAGAAATAAAGCACAGAAGTAAGAAAAATTAAATACAGTTTAACCTCCAAAAATACAAGAAATCACAACAAGCATTTGAAGCAGGATAAATACATTATTTTATTATTAGATATATATAATATATATTACATATACTAATAATACAATTGTTTTCTGGAAACGTTTTCGGCCTACTATGGCCCTCCTCAGCTTGTAATCTCAAGTGATATTATATATATCTAATAATAAAATAGCGTATTTATCCTGTTTCAAGTGCTTGTTGTGATTTCTTGTATTTTTAGAAGCAGCAGAACTCAGTCGTTTATAGTTAACCTCCAAACGTTGACCACCCAAGGGATTGAAGAAAACTGGTCAGCATATGGAACAATCATTAAATGTTATGTAACTCATGATTTTTCATCAATTATTAAGCCATTATTAAGCTGAATTGACACATACACATGCTTCATTTTATTGTGCAGCTTTTATTAGAGAATGTCATACAGAATCATACACAGTGAAAACCAAGGAAAATTATTCATACAATACTGTATCATATAACATCAATATATTTACTTATGTATTGTTTTCTCATGGTTTGATCATTCTTCCTGAAAAAAGAGTCAATTTTAGTCTGTTTTTCGTATTTTAATTATGAAGGTAAGCAGAGAAAGCATTTTCAATTCTGGCTACACCACTCAGCATACTTGAGCATTTTTCCATAGAAAATGACTTTATCTGCATTGTCAAATTGATGTCCTCTTTTGGAATATCTGCAATTTCTGTGTCTGCCTCACTTAATTCTTCTGTTTCATCAATTGCTTCCAGTATTTTTCCATTTGGCTGTACTTCAGCCAATACTGATTGGAAAATTGCTATCAATTCTGCATTTCACATTTCTTGCCTTTAATACAGACTGGACTCAACTGGTCAAGTTATAGAGAGTAAATTGATATTGTGTGTCATGATCCAGGTGATCAAGATACAACTTATAGAGGTGGTCAATATAGAGAGGTTGGATTTCTATTGTGTACATATGGTATATAGCCTATCTACAAAAATTAAGTCAACTTAACAGGTGGTCAGTGTAGGGAGATAGTCAACTATGGAGGTTCCACCATATTAATTTATTTAGAAAACTTTTTTGATCATTCAATGGCCATCATAAGTTGAACATAATATCTTTTATTCACAGAACAGAATTTGAAATTACAAATTTGTAATAAAATGTTAAATAATAAAATATTATAGATAGATAATTAATGTACAGAAACATATATATATATAGAATAAATATACAAGGTAAATACAATTATAACAGAGATAAACTGGCATAAAATGGAGAAAGAAGGGGAAAAAACAGAAATACAGAAGATTCCCAACTTATCCTTTTACAAGTTATGCAATTTCAAATATATATAGATGCATAAATATTTTTTATTTGTGTTGAATTCCCATAAAACAACATATAAAAAATTCATTAAATACAATTTATTTTTTTGCAAAAATATTATTTATGGCCTTAAATTTTCTTATCTATGTTTAAAGTATACTCATAAATTTCATTTAGCCATTCCAATTACTAATGCACTGATTCATATACATCAAATTTAAGCTTTGATGAACTTATGCACTTTTTAACTTTATAATTACCTTTCAGCTTGTTAAGCAGGGTAAATTCTCTCCTCTATTTCTTTTATCTTTTTCGATTTATTAAGAATATAGTACTTTCGGCTTACTCAAGCTCTCTTCATTATTCTGGATTATCCAATGGAACTGAGGCGAAAATAAAAATAGCTAATCTTATTAATATTCCATTGGATAATCCAGAATACTGAAGAGGGCTTGAGTAAGCCGAAAATACTATATTCTTAATAAATCGAAAGAGATAAAAGAAATAGAGGAGAGAATTTACCCTGCTTAACGAGCTGAAAGATAATTATAGATTAAGTAAAAGCAGTGTAATAAAATGATGGAAACTTTTTAACTTACGTGGAAATTTTTGGGAGCAAATTAATTGCTTAAGTGATCACTTACTGTAGAAGTGAAACATAAATGAAACCAGGAACTTTAAAGGAAAGCATGAGAATGAACATGCAACATGCAAAATATTATAGTGGGATCATTCTTATTGATGACAGTAAAATTTAGTTGTGGCTTTTCTATTTCAATAGTTTCATATTTATCAAGAATGTTTTTTAAAAATGTAGCATTATTTTAATCAATGTTAATATTGAATTTCTGGAAATATATAGTGAAAGTCATAATGATATTCTGGTTTCATTGACTTACTTTATGCTCTTTAATTTTGTGAAGAAGTTAACTCTGATCTATCCTATTTTTATTATTATATTATGCTCTTCATTATTATTTTGTATTATATTTAGTTTAAGAGTTAATTCACTTTTCACATTCTCCATCTCATCAGTTAAAAACTACGAGTTATGGACCAGATGAACTCTCTTGGCTCTTGATGACATCTGCTCTAAATCATTACCACTGTGAGCATTCTTATATTCTCACATTATCAATGTGAGAATATAAGAATGCTTTCTTATCAATGTTTTATCTGATAAATAATTAATTGTAAAGAGAATGGTTTGAATTGATTACTCTGTAAGAAATTTGAACTTGTTGCACAACTTATATAAATGAGACAAGCTCGGGACTGTAAAAGTCATTTGGAAAAAAATGTACGCATCAACTGACACAACATGGTGTTGTATTGCATTTGAGCTGATTTTTGAATTCTAACTTTCTTGTAAGATCAACAATTACTTAAGTTTGTATCAGACAATGGAGATATTAGATATAATTAATATTTAAGGTTATATTTATTGTTGTTTTAAATATTTGGATATTTGAATTTTGATTAAACAAATATTTTATCAATAACTTGTTTTGTGCTTTATAACTGTCTAAATAAAGTTTTGATTAATACTTTTTTTGTAAGTGTTTGTGTCAAATAAATTACTTTTTATTATTTAACTTTACTTGTTTTGAGAATTTATTCAATTTATTAGCATTAGTTTCTAACATTGTTCTTCACTATTTAGTACTCATACTTGTTTGCTATTTTAAGCCGCAAGTTTTTTAGTTGTTTGTTTTTGTCTTATAGACATTAGTTGGATTTGATTGATATATCAATTTTAGGAAATAGTAAAAAGACCTGAGCTCAGGCCAGACTCTGGATTTGCATAATCATTAAAACTGTTAAGTTTAGCATATTATTGATATTTTTTAATATTGTGACTTTGCAGTTCTAGTTTTAAGGTTATGAGATAAATATCTGATATAAGCTTCATAATTTATGGAGATTCAGACTTCTGATGGAGATTATTTAAACACTTGACTGATTAGTAATGGGCAGTTTATCTTCTTTTTCTTTTTTTTTTCTTTCTTTTTCTTTTGTATGGTAAGCTTGGTGGCTAAATTTTGATTGCCCCTTCAGAAATATAAATTTTAGGGAAAAAAAGAAAGATATTACATGAAAATTATTTTGAAGTGTTTAAACAAAATTAAAAATTAACTATGATGATTAAATCATTTTTTAAGTTTTTATATGATTTTTTCCTACTTTAAATTGATTTTACATTGTTATTTATTATGAAAAGGAATAAGTTCATTTATATGATTTTTTCCTACTTTAAATTGATTTTACATTGTTATTTATTATGAAAAGGAAACTTTATATTAATTCTAATGCTCTTTTGAAATAGGTAAATAATTTTATTAAGTATGATAGGATTTTATAAGAGTTGCATGCTATTTTTTTATTAAAATAGATAATTTATAATATTAATAGATAATCATACTTTATTAAGTTCTTGAAGTCATATTCATTTAATTAATATAATTTATTTTTAGTGCATCTCTATTTTATATAGTTAAGGGAGAAGAAAAAAATAATTTTAATATTAAAATAAAGAGGTTAGTATATTAAAGATATCTTAAGTGTATCTTTTTATATGTAAAATTAAAATTTATAAATTAATTCAACAGAAGAATAATCAAAGCACTGTTGGATGCCATGTGTGCTCATCGTGATGACACAACAGTAAGTTTGATTCATTTAAAATTTAATAATTTTAAAATAAAAGAAGAAATAAATAAATAAATTGCATTCATATTTTATAAAATAGAACATAATTGAAATTTATACTTTATTTTTAATTTATTTTTCACTAGATATGCAAGTTATTTATGCAAATTAAAATCTTCCAAAAATTTAATGGATAAATTTTCTGGATTGAAATATATTAATTTTTTTTTTTTTTAATTAATTTTATTAAATAAAATTTTTATTTTATATTAATTTTTTTTTTTTTTAATTTGCTTTCAATATTCTCCATACAATTTTTCATATATTTTTCCAATAAAAATTAAAAAGTTATATGGGAAAGCATATCCAAACAAATATATTCAATAATTGGTCAGAAATAAAATAAAACTTTAATTAAAATTAAAGTAAAAATTTAAAATTAAATAATTTTTGAAAATATTTCTGTATAGCAAAATATATAAAAAAGTTTGTCTATATTTGATACATTTTATCACTAAAATATTGATATTCAGATAGAAAATCTAAAGTGCTGTAAAAATAAGAAATCAGTTTTACATTAGAATTTATTGTTATTGGTTGATTGATTTCAACTCAAAAGTAAATCAATTATTATTGAATATATTTACCTAAATTTAAATTTTTATACACTTTAATCTCAGTTTATGAGAATAAAACATTTCTGAAAAGTGTTAGTAAATAAAATACTCATAAATTGGCATTAAAAAGTTAAAAAGACCTATGTTATTTGATATTTGAAACATTTGGTCAGTATGAACTGTATTTGACTGTAAAATCTGGACTCATAAACTGGGCTTGATTTGTATATAAAATAGAATGATTTATTATACTTTATAAAATTTGTTATTTTTAATTTCTTTTTGTCTTAATAGATATTTTGCATATATTTGTGATGAAAAATCATGCCAGAGTAAAAGTTACTATATCAGTTTCAAAATTTTGATCTTACAGAATTTAGATTTACTTTATTAAATATCTTAAAATACTAAATGTCAATGATGCTAAAGGAAACTGTCTTTTTTGCTTATAACTTTTTTCTATAACACTTGCAATTTATAAAACTCCTATGTATAATACAATATTGTAATAATATCATATTTTGTTTATTAATAAAACTAACGTTTTCAATATCTTTTGCCATCTTCAGATTCTTATTCGAAAATAAATTTTTGAACGTCAAACGATCTTTACATAAGAACTCAGAGTTCCAGAAAATTTAAGTGTAAATCAAGAGATATGATTGTTTTTTTCTTATTTATGAAAGAAATAAGAAAAAAACAATCATATTACATAAATTAACACTGAAATCATTGTAGAGACTGTAGTTAAATTTCTAAATTTAAGAGTTGATAGTTCTCACTGGTCAAAATAAAATCATGCTGAAAAGTTTATTCTTTCTTCTATATAATAATTTTTATTTTTCAAAATACTATATTAAGTTAATAAGTATAAGTACTATATGCAATAGAGAATAATCACAATAAATATCATTTATTTCAGAACTAACGTTTTCGACATCTTTTGCCATCTTCAGATTCTTATTCGAAAATAAATTTTGAACGTCAAACGATCTTTACATAAGAACTCAGAGTTCCAGAAAATTTAAGTGTAAAAGTAAAGATAAACAAAAAAACAAAAAAGAAAAAATAAAAATAAAAAATATACAACGTTACTATGGTTACTATTTTTCTTGCTATCAGCGTGGAAAATTATATAGAAAAATAAATACAAATCTACATCATAACATAAAACGGGTGGATCAAATAGCTGTACAATAACAGTATGATAGACTGTTATTGTACAGCTATTTGATCCACCTGTTTTATGTTATGATGTAGATTTGTATTTAGTTTTCTATATAATTTTCCACGCTGATAGCAAGAAAAATAGTAACCATAGTAACGTTGTATATTTTTTATTTTTATTTTTTCTTTTTTGTTTTTTTGTTTATCTTTACTTTTACACTTAAATTTTCTGGAACTCTGAGTTCTTATGTAAAGATCGTTTGACGTTCAAAATTTATTTTCGAATAAGAATCTGAAGATGGCAAAAGATGTCGAAAACGTTAGTTCTGAAATAAATGATATTTATTGTGATTATTCTCTATTGCATATAGTACTTATACTTATTAACTTAATATAGTATTTTGAAAAATAAAAATTATTATATAGAAGAAAGAATAAACTTTTCAGCATGATTTTATTTTGACCAGTGAGAACTATCAACTCTTAAATTTAGAAATTTAACTACAGTCTCTACAATGATTTCAGTGTTAATTTATGTAATATGATTGTTTTTTTCTTATTTCTTTCATAAATAAGAAAAAAACAATCATATCTCTTGACTACAATCAAATCAAAACTATTGGAATAATTGTATTATTAGAAAAAAAAGGAAAAAATTATAGCCTTTTAAATACATATTAAAAAATTAATAAATAAAGATTTCTATTAATGACACAATAAGCAGCTATAATCCTGAGATTCTTAGGATATTATCTACAGTAAACATGAATTTTTGGATTTTCTAGAAAATTATTTTTATGTATATTATATTCTACAGTGATATCTATTAATATATAATATTTATATAAGGTAATATATATAGAATATATATATGTATATTCAAATATCTGTATGATTCATATTATGATATATGTTATTTTTCCATTACAGGAAAGCCTGTGCTGGTGGCCACCTGAGCTAGGTGGCCAACCTGCAAACCGTGACCCCCTTAATATCCGCCCAAGAATATTGCGGGATTTTAAACCATGTAAAATGGCCATCCATGTTCTGTGGCCATGGCCAGTGATATTTGATTTTGGCACCACATGTGCAACATCTACTAGTTAGCCAAGTAAATCATGTTTTGATCAGAAATGCCAGATGGGCTCTAGATCTTCTATCAGCTTGCAAAGTTATGGAAATTTATATAGAAAACTAAATACAAATCTACATCATAACATAAAACAGGTGGATCAAATAGCTGTACAATAACAGTCTATCATACTGTTATTGTACAGCTATTTGATCCACCCGTTTTATGTTATGATGTAGATTTGTATTTATTTTTCTATATAATTTTCCACGCTGATAGCAAGAAAAATAGTAACCATAGTAACATTGCAAAGTCACAAATTGTAACGAATAACAATTAACAATAGTTATAACTTAAACCTAACGGTTCTAACGACTCTGCAATTCAGAGTTCAGCCTGAGCTCAGGTCTTTAATTAAACTAACTTAAAAATAATTAACTCAAAACAATCTAACAACGACAAACTAATGTTTAACCAGCAAAACAAAATCAGAAACTTACAACTAGAAGTATCAAACAAGTGTTAGATCTAAACCGACAAAAACGATGTTAGAAACTTATACTAATAAATTGAAGAAATTCTCAAACAAGTTAAATAACAAAAAATATAAATTTATTAGACTCAAAAACACTTACAAAAGTGTTAATTAAAGCTTTATTTAAACGATAATAAAGCAACAATCAATTAAACAACAAAACTTGTTTAATTCAAATATATCAACAATCCAATTATTCACAAGCACAAATCTTAAATATTAATTAAATCTACTACCTCCACCAATACAAACTTCAAACAATCGTCAATCTTTACAAGAATTTACGTCTAGCCAACCTTACGTCAATACAACACCTCTTCGAGTCGTTGATTTCGTCGGCTTTTATATCCGTGTGACGTACAGTCCTGTGTAGCTTCATTTACATTAAACATACATAACAAGTTTAAATTGATTAGCTTACAGAGTTATTCATTCATGTCATCCTCTTTACAATTCATTTATATACCAAACAAAACATCGATACGGATCATTCTTACATTCTCATATCGGACCAGTGGAAAATTTACTTAGATTAGATGATGACGTCATTACCTGGGACAGCTCTTCCGGAGAACAGTTCCCGATTCCGTATCGCATGATTGCTAACTACAACGGAGAAGGTGAAGTAAGTTAACTCGTAAAAAAACATAATACGTTAGATAATAAGAAAATAACGATAAATAATCAAGTGCATAATAAAATAAAATAGGACAGGTCAGAGTTAATTTCCTCACACGTTGTATATTTTTTATTTTTATTTTTTTGTTTTTTGTTTATCTTTATTTTTATATTTAAATTTTCTGGAACTCTGAATTCTTTTGTAAAGACCGATTAATGTTCAAAATTGTTTCAAATAAGAACCTTGAAGATGGCAAAAGATGCCAAAAACGTTAGTTCTGAAATAAATGATATTTACTGAGATTATTCTCTACTGCATATAGTGCTTATGTTTATTGATTGATATATTTATTTGCTAAAGATCTTTCAGCTTAAAAAAGCCATCTTCAATAGGAACAAGTCTTGTTCCTACTTAAGATGGCTTTTTAAGCTGAAAGATCTTTAGCAAATAAATATATCAATCAATAAACATAAGCACTATATGCAGTAGAGAATAATCTCAGTAAATATCATTTATTTCAGAACTAACGTTTTTGGCATCTTTTGCCATCTTCAAGGTTCTTATTTGAAACAATTTTGAACATTAATCGGTCTTTACAAAAGAATTCAGAGTTCCAGAAAATTTAAATGTAAAAATAAAGATAAACATAAAAATAAAAATACACATCATTACCATGGTTACTATTTTTTCTTTTGCAATTGGCATGAGAAAAAAATTACTTAGAAAAATAAAAATCGACATCATAACATAAAACATGAATCAAATAGCTGTTGTTGTACAGCTATTTGATTCATGTTTTATGTTATGATGTCAATTTTTATTTTTCTAAGTAATTTTTTTCTCATGCCAATTGCAAAAGAAAAAATAGTAACGCAGAAAGGTGAAGGTAAAAATCACTCTCTAGATGAAGCACTTCTTTTATGGTTTCGGCAAGCTACGCTGCTAAATGCACCTAAGTAGAGGAACCCTTCTCGAGAAAACTAATGATTTAGCCATCAAAATGGGAGTTGATTTTAAAGCAACAGATGGGTGGCTCACTAGATGGAAAGAACATCATGGTATTATTTATAAGAAACCTTATGGGGAGAAACAAGATTGCGATCAACTTACAACGATATCATGGTTAAATAACATATGGACAGATGTGTTAAAAGATTACAATCCCAATGATATTTTCAATACTGACGAGACTGCAATTTATTATAGAGCTACACCAGATCGTGCAATGATTTTTAAAAATGCAGAAGCTATCAGATATAAAAAGTTGAAGGATTGGCTTACAGTTTTATTAACTTGTAACATGACTGGTTCAATAAAAATGAAACCATTAGTTATTGGAAAAAACAAGATACCAAGATGTTTTAAAGGCGTTAAAATTCTTCCAACGGACTACACTAGTAATAAGAATGCTTGGATGACTTCTGGAATTTTTGAAGATTATTTACGAAACTGGGACTCCAACTTGTGGGAAAAAAACAAGAAAATTGCATTGCTTCTAGATAATTGTCCGGCACATCCGACCATAACATTGAGGAATATAAAGCTTATATTTTTGCCGCCAAATATAATATGTTTAATTCAACCTTTAGACCAAGGGATAATTAAAGCTTGGAAAACATTGTTTAGAAGTTTATAAAGCTTATATTTTTGCCGCCAAATATAATATGTTTAATTCAATCTTTAGACCAAGGGATAATTAAAGCTTGGAAAACATTGTTTAGAAGTAACATGAGACGGCAAATTATAGATGCAATTGATGAAAAACCTCAACAAGCGTCTGAAGTAGTGAAGAAAATTTCAGTGTTGGATGCACTCCACATGACCTTAGAAGCTTGGAATCAAGTTTCAACAAAATGCATTCAAAACTGTTTCGAAAAATTAAACTCAGTAGTAGAAAAAAGAGTAGAAAAATGCCCAGTCACCCGACAAATACTGCAACAAAGAAACTGAAAATTGGGTTAAAATTGATGATCTCTTGCCAATGAGCGCCCCCATGACAGAAGACGACATCATCGAAAAGTTATTAATGAACGAACAACAAACTCTGACGATGAAGTTGAAGAAGAATTCCAACCCTACATATAATAATTTTATCTTTTAGATGCTTCGAAATGGTTGTTTGACTCTCATTCATTTTAAAATTCCCCAAGATGTAGTAAGTAATCTTTTTTAATAATATATTTTTAATTAAATATAATTCTCTCTGATTAAAAATAATAAAAATATCAATTTACATTAACTGAAGTTCTCTCTTTATAAATAATAATAATAATAAATCAATAGAATGAATATTCTTATTTATAGAGAGAATTTTGAATATTGATAGAAATTTTGATTGAAATGGTTTAAATATCATTTCTTGTTTATAAAATGTAAAGAATAATCATTTTAGTTTAGAATAATTAAGAATGATAAATGGTAATAAGTTTGGTGTTAAGATATGTATATATAAAGTAATTGATAATTTATACATGCCAAATCATTTCTAAAAATTGATGCAGAAAGAATTCTCATTATATAATTAACTTGATAACAAAGGTAACATTTAAGGCACTTGCATCTGAATCAGACTCTGAACACTAACAATCTCAAACATGTAGTGATGACCAAATCCAAATATGAATTGGGCCATAACTAATGTTGTTATTCCTATTTAATATTGTGAGCTGTAGGCATGTGTCATCCACTTGGCACTGTTTATAAACTGCTAATTATTAACACAATGTGATTGGAGCCATGTGAAAGTAGATTTTTGAATTATTTTTTTTCTAAAGCAACAGGAAAATTTCAAAAGTAAGAAATCTAAAATCACAAGATATTATTTATTATATTATGAATATTAATTTTTTAATTGATAAATATTAATAGATTCCAAGCAATAAAAAATAAATTAAAGCAACTACAGTCAATTCTTGTTATTCACGGATTCTGTATTTGCAAACTCCCGTTGAGCGGCGAAAATACTGTTACCAATATACACCCTTTCTCTTTCTCTCTGTAGAGAGAGGGAGAAAGGAAGTTGTTTGTTACCAAATGTAACTCTGAACGGTTTTCCAGAAAATTTCTGATTATTTATCTTTACTCTCTCCAGGATGATATGAACAGCTTTTGGCCTACCTGCTGTAGGCCAAAAGTCTGTTCATATCATCTGCAGATCCCATAGAAGAATGTGCCTTATGTTTGAATACAGCCTCACATTTAGGTGCCTAACTTCCTGAATATTCACTCTTACACTGAAATTTTAGAAGATCTGAGGCAAAAAGCAACACAGAAAAGGCTGATGCAGTTTTAAAAAGAAAATGTGTCAACTGTCATATCAAATATCTTGCAACATCAAAAAACTATCAATCAAAAATAAGATTTTATTTACTATATAGCTAATGTTTTAAAAAAATTAAATAAAGATTACTGTAACTATAATACTGTATATAGTACTATACACTGCATATACTGTAATTATTTATAAGTAATGTAATACAAATTAAATAAGGTGTCTATAAGTGGAAAAAAACACACAAACAAAGTATGAAAATGTTGGGAAGAAAGATTCACAGGAACCTAACTCTATATTTCCCATAGGCACAATGGAAGAAAGGTTTTCAGGAACCTAACTCTATATTTCCCATAGGCACAATGGTTCAGTATTTATGAAGAAATTACAGAACATAACAACCATGAATAGCGAGAATCGACTGTATAATAAAACTGTACAAAGATTTTATTATAGTTGCTTTTATTTATTTTAATTAGTAAACATAATTTTAATGCAATTCTGTTTATTAATTGCATTAAAATTGCTTAATTTTTCCAAAATTAATAAAAAAAATCATTATTTGCTTTTTTAATTGGTTATATTTCACTATAAAGTAAAAAATCTCTTTATATTGAATTTAACACTTTCATGACAGGTATTCAAACCTAATTTTGGCATCCTGGTAATGGGAAAAATATATAATTTATTATAACTTTTTTAATTTTATTACCTGTTAAACATGCTCATTCTAAAATTAGATGATGTATAGATAATATATTAATGTATCTAATCAAAATTTATGATTTTGCAAAAAAATTCTTTAATTATGAAAACAGATAATTTAAAATACAGGTATTCCCTAACTTGCACAAATAATTTGAATAATTTTGTGCAAAGAAGTCAGAGAATGCCCAACTTATGAAATATTTTATGTAACTTGGATTTTGCAAGTTAGAAAAATGAATTTTTAACAAAAACTACAGAGTTAATGGACTATTATGATTGCACTTATACTATGTTATGGCACTATATTGCTTTCTGACTGAAAGCAAGCAATGCTGCATGGTATGATATCATATCAATAATATGATGCTTAAAATCAACAAACAATACACCAGACATAAATAAAGTAATATGATCTTTTAAATATTGTAAACCAACATGTTTGGACTTTTATCTTTCAAATACAATAAATTTTTTGTGCTCTATATCAAAAAAAGAAAAAATTTGAAAATATTTTTATGTAAGTTCTGATTTACGAGATCAAATGTACATAAGTCAGGGAATATCTGCACTATGTTTAAACCATAAATAAATATTCTAATAGATAAGTTTATTTCATTACCATTATTAATGTATTAGATGTAATAATTATTGATAGACAATAAATATTCATGACAAATTTATTTTTCTAATTTGTTGCATATATTTACAGTTGTTTGACTATGAAAGATTAGTAGATATTCTACTTCATATAGTTTCTCAAGAAGATCAAGATGATTTTGTACAAAGAATTGGAATCTATCTACTTAATAGTGTTGCATGTCAAGTAGATGGTGTACAAAAACAATTAGTAGGCGATAGAGGTGCTATAACAGTAAGTTTTTATATTTAAATAGTATTATATTAAATGCATATCTTATAATTTCTTATAATTAGTCCAAAAATAAACTTTTATTTTAGATTATGCTCCGCTTGATTGAAAATAGATTAAATCGTCAAAATTGTGACGAAGTTATGGAGACAGCTTGGAGTACAATGTGGAATGTTACAGGTCATAATGAGTTTAATTTATTTGAAAAGCAAAAATTAATATTTTATAATTATTAAATCAGTTGAACAACTTCTTTTTTAGATGAAACACCCATTAATTGTCTAAGATTTTTAGATGGAAGAGCAATGGATCTTTTTCTAGGATGTTTACAGGTAAATTTAAAAAATTAAAATAAAATAAATTTTATATTAGCATTCTGGATTAATAATAATTTTGTGGATTTGTTTTATAGAGTTTCTCTGATAAACCAGAATTGTTACGAAATATGATGGGACTATTAGTAAGATATAATTATTTTATTTTATTGAATTTGATAAATTATCAGAATTGAATATTATTATTATTTTAGGGTAATGTTGCTGAAGTGAAAAGCTTAAGACCAAGATTAATGAAAGATGAATATCTTTCTGTATTCAGGTAATTTTTTATGCTTTTTCTTATTTTATTAGAATTAATTCTTTTAACCTATTAGTTAGTATTTTGTAAACTAATAAATTTAATTTATTAAATTGAATAGGAATTGGATAATTATATAAAGACCTTAAAAATATCAAACATTTCAACTTTTTGCATTTTTTTTTTTTTTATAATTATAAAAGTTTAAATTATGTATTATTCATACTCTTCTCTCTCAAATCACAGAATTAAAATTTTATCACTGCTCTTTCACACCACAGAATTAAAGTTTTGTCGCTGCTAATTGGTCTGTTATACCACATAACTAAAATTTTGTCAGTAATTTGATGTTCTTGTTTGTTAAAATATTTCTCTTGCGGGATAATTTTATTCTTTTTTAAACTTCTATTGTAATTTACTGTGTCCATCTATGTTATTAGAGTAATTTTCAGCTTATATTTTGGAAAAATTTTTAATATCCAAATTAACAAAAGAAAGAAATCATTAATATTAGCATTTTTATGTATTTTATTGATGATAAGTTCAAAAAAGGTATTCATAATCCATCATTTTCATTAGAAAGATCATGTCACATTTCATTTCTTCTTATAGTTTAATATGGCACAGTACTCATTAGCATTAATCATGCATTTATACTTTAAGAAGTCCTGATGGACTTCTTAGAATACAAATACCTATATATAATGATGATCACCTTTCCAGCAGAGGATGATGTAACTTTAAATTTCTTCTTTACTGCTAGAAATAATAAAGCCATGTTTCATTGATTGGCCAGATGGCCACGTGGTAAAGCTGTGGCTTACCGCCCTGGAGGATCCAGGTTCAAAACTGGATCCCACACCTCCAATTTTTCAGGAGGGGTCTGAGCCCAGCCCATTGAACCCCATCCTTCAACCATCCGGTTGACCCCATCGGCATTTTAATGTTCACAATAATAAATTTTTTTTTTCTGGATGTGAAAAAAAATAGTTTGACTATTTTTAAACAATGAGAGTTAATATATCATTTAATATTTATCTTATATTAAATATTAATATTTTAATTATTGTATTAATCTATTAATTATATAACCACGGTGGTTAAATTGCGATTCGCGAGCCACATGCGGCTTTTTATTACCTTCAATGTGACTCCATATCATAAAAGTCAATAGTTAATATGGAGCAATACCTACTCAATTTTTGAAAATAATATATTTTTAATTTGTTTATTTATTGTAAAAAGCAGTAGGCATCTATGCAAAATAAATGCAATTTTTGAAACCACTGTTAAGATTGATGCGGCTCTCATTGATATAGGAAGAAACTAATTGTGCTCTGAAATATTTGAGATTCTCCTATATAGCTCGTAGTGACATTAAGCTTGGCCACTCCTGTTATATAATAAATACATCTCGTTTCTTCATTAATTATGCTAAACTTTTAATATTTATATATTTTTATAGATGAAAAATTAATTTGATTTTTGTCTTTTTAATTTAATAAAATAAATCTGGATTAATTTTGTTAAATCTAAATGTGATATTAGAAATATTATTATTAAACTGTTTCTAATATTTAAAAAGTATCTGATTAGGACAGAATAATTTTTTCTTCGATTTTTAGATTAAAATTTAATCTAAAAATCGAATTTTTTCGATTTTTAGATTAAATTTTTTTCTTATAAAGTATATTTGTTTTTAACATTAAAATAAATCTTCCCGAATAAATTTGGTGGATTATCGTGATTTAAATATGATATATAATTAATTAAAACTTCTTGAAAAGATGATAATCACAGAGAAGTGGTTCATGTTATAAATTTATCAATCAAAAAAATTCATCTATTGTTTTTTTCCCCTTCACAAATTAGCTACTGTAAATATAAATAGAACTGTACTCATATACAGGGTGGCCATAAAATAACGTGTAGTGTTCAGAGCTCTCTAGCGCGTCATGTATTGGATGAAATGTAACTAAATTTGATGGCCGTACACAGTAGAACATGCGATTTCGATTTCCAAAGAAAAAAAATTAGTACCAAAAGTCGCCAACAGGGAGATTGTGGCGCTGCAGAAATGTAGAATATATGATTAAGGAACGTGTAATCGCCAAATGAGATAGTACACATCAAGTTTCTGAACAATACATGCTAACGTTTATTGTTAATTACACATGAAGTTCAATGTGACCACAATTCAGATGTTCCAAGAACTGTATGTGGTGCACGACATCTTTTTTTTGCCCCTTTCCATATGGGGGTTATGTATTAACTTGTCCCCCGAATACGAAACGCGTGCGAATAAATTGGATACGAGGCAAATAAGGTCGGCCGGATGGCCGCGTTGTAAAGCTTTGGCTTACCACCCTGGAGGATCCGGGTTCAAATCCGGGTCCCACATCTCCAGTTTTTCAGGAGGGGTCCGGGCCCGGCCCGTTGAACCCCATCCTTCAACCATCCGGTTGACCCCATCACGGGTGTTGGCCAGCCTGTGATGGGCTCTACAAATGGCCGCCGCCAGATACAGTATATCCCATGAGGATATGGCGGCGTAATCTAATTAACCTAACCTAACGAGGCAAATAAGCCCGCTAGGCGGTCCGAGTCCGTATGGGGCCCCACTGCAGGCTCCCAGTGACGGATGTGGACAATGTCGGAGAAGTCCCGATTCCGTATAGGAGTCCACAGGTGAGCCCCCAGTGACGAACTTCGGAACCACCAAGGGCGAGATAACCCCTTTAGGAGCCTTTTACTCCACGCGGGGTCAGACGGTGGGCATATTCTAGCCCCCTGCCCACAGGGAGGTGCACGACATCTTCCACGGCGACGCGCAATATTTCGGCGTGGAAGATGTGCCCCTTATGCAGTTCTTGGAACATCTGAATGGTGGTCATACTGAACCTCATATGTATTGGGCATGTATTGTTCAGAAACGTGATGTGTACTGTCTCATTTGGCGATTACACATTCTACATTTCTGCAGCGCCACAATCCCCCTTTTGGCGACTTTTGGTACTAAATTTTTTATTTCGAAATCGAAACCGCATGTTCCACTGTTTATTTTCTTGTATGTAAATCTTTTCTTTTATCATTTATTCGGATGAAATGTATGATGTGTCCAGATATATTCCTTGTCTGATATGGTGACTTAGCCTATCAAACCTAACCTAATCAAATGCCAGTGATGATTCAATTTTGAAAACTGGGTCTATCCAATGCATAATTCTGCAGTAAACATCAGATATATTCCTTGTCTGATATGGTGGCTTAGCCTATCAAACCTAACCTAATCATGTTTCATTGCCAGTGATGATTCAATTTTGAAAACTGGGTCTATCCAATGCATAATTCTGCAGTAAACTCAAAGATGACATCAAAGTTGTGCTCTATTATTTCCTATTAATGTGTATGGCTATCATTTTGTACAGACCTTTGTATTCATCAACTCATTCAATATGATATGCTATATAACACCATAACATAGCACAAACCTTTCACATGTTGAGGAATTCATCAACATGTGTAGTGTTGATTAATGTTGTTGAGAAATACAGTTGGCCACTTCAATCTGAGCTCCATTCATCACATTTTCACTGCTAGTTTCAAAGGTGTAAAACTATTCACAATGTGCCAAATGGTTTCATGCTGAAATTGTTTAAAGACAATATATCAAATAAGACCAGCAATGATAAGCAATAACAAGTCAAAATAAATAGCAGTAAAGAAACATAAATCATATTTTATTGAAACGTTTTTGGCTATAATATATAGCTATCTTCAGCACTACAGAAACAGAATTACAACTTTTAAAGAAAAACATTTAAAAATAAAACATTCTAAGAATTCCAAAATTTTTTAAATTTCAGAATAAGAACAACTCTCATTTTATTAGAAGGTGCACCCACTACTGTATTATAAATAAAGAAAATACAAATATATTTAAACATATTTTTAAGAGGAAAATAATAAATAAAATACAAAAAATAAGATATTACAAAGTTTTTGAAAAACAGAAGGATTAGAGCAGACAAATTCACATATTCATACATAGTATATATAATCAGGTTTAAACATATTTTTAAGAGGAAAATAATAAATGAAATACAAAAAATAAGATATTACAAAGTTTTTGTAAAAACAGAAGGATTAGAGCAGACAAATTCACATATTCATACATAGTATATATAATCAGGTTTTCAGCAAATAGGAACTTTGATTTTCATTTATGACATTTGCAAAGAGATGCCTTCTCCTATTTTTAGATTTTTTTTATTAACCACACCATCCAAGTGAAAATGTGCTCCATCAGAAAACCAAATATTGTATAATATTTCTTTGTGATTTTCAGCCCATGCAGCAAATGCAAAACTATTCTTTGACATTTTGTTTTGAACTGTAAGTTTAGACAATACCAATTTTTTTATTGATACAATTGCAAATCACTTTTCAACACTCATTACACACATCATCTGGTTTTCCAGTTATGCTAAAGCCTTCCTTGTTGATTTACTGGGATTCCTTTGCAGTACCATTCTGATTGTCCTGATGGAATATGTACAGTTGCCTGCTGGCCATGCTTTCTCTCCAACAGTGAACAATCATTATTTATCTGTTCATAAATTTTATGTATTGTTTTGAATGAAGGTGTCCATCATATTTGAAAATGGGTATGAAACACCTCTTTGTGGCTATAACACTTCTTATTTCCAAAAAGAATAAAACTGTTTTTGTACATTGTTCTCCAGTCAGACTTCTTTTGTCAGTCATTTTGCAAACTGATGCATGTGTAGGAACAGCACGACACTAGTACTCTTGAAGAGTGATAATTCCACAAAATACTATGCATATTTTCATGATAAAAAATATCTTTTCTTGCAGGATTAGAATTTGTTGCTATAACAAATACTGTATCACTTTATATGATACCCAGTATATAAGTTGAAGGCAGTTTGTGTAATCTTAATTGATATAACATTTATAAATTGTAAAGTTGTAACATGTTAATGTTATGCTTCTGAAAACAGAAACTCCTTGAAAACCAGGAACCAATGGTCACAGACCAGTTCTGGTCTATGGGCTACCACTTTGAAATAAACTGGTCTCTAGATTATATAAAGACTCAAATATGATCAGAAGACAAAAAATATAAAGCACAAGAATTAACAATAGTTTGGTTTCATTGCTTTATTTTTTGTAGCACTGAGACAATATGTTAATCATGGCAATATTATGTATGTAACAAAATGTTACACATATTGTATTTTTATTTCTTCTTTGTGTCTTTGCCTTGCTCCTTGTTAGCAGTTCTATCATATTTTAGCATGAAATGACTAGTAATAGCCAAAAAAAGAGGTGATGATTGAAAGATCCAACTAAGAATAATTCATAATTGCTATACCTGATGGAAGGTAACTTTAGGTAGGATTGATCAGCATGGGAATTTTCTGGAATGCTCTACATTGAAATACATGTTAAAAAGTTCTCATTTTTCATGTTTTCTGTTAATGTTATCATTTTCAAGAACTAACTAATGCATAACTAAAAGAACTAGCTGTGTGCATGTGTGTACATTATTTTTCCTTAGATCAGTTTTTTTATTTATGATATTAAAATTTGGTTTGAAACTGATAATTTAAATGCTATGAAATTTAAAGCATATATCTTACAGTTAAATATATTTTTATATAATTTTAGTGAACTCTTAGACAGCACAAGTGATGGTATTGAAGTAAGCTATAATGCTGCTGGAATACTCTCTCATATTATGTCTGATGGTCCTGAACCATGGATGTCTTACAATATAAGGTCTGTACAACGTGCAGATGTTCTGTGGAGGATGGTAAAAGCAATTGAACGTTGGAAACTGAATACTAAACGTAATATCAACTACAGGTAAGAAATATTACTTTACAAGAAATCACACCAAGTATTTGAAGCAGAATAAATAAACTAATTTATTATTAGATATATATAATATGCACTACATATACTGTATACTTATTTTCAGGGAAATGTTTTTGGCCTACTATGACCCTCTTACTTGAGATTACTGGCTCGTCTTTGGCCTACTATAGCCCTCCTCAGCCGACTTTCCGGAAACGCTTTCAGCCTATTATGGCCCTCCTCAGCCAGTAATCTCAAGCAAGTGACTGACCAGTTTTGGATGCAGGCCGTCCCTGCTAGGATGTTCCACAAATAAACTTTCAGTTAAAGCGCATTACATTTAAATGTCATCGCGAGCACTTTAACTGGTTTATTTGTGGAACATCCCAACAGGGATGGCTTGCATCCGAAACTGGTCAGTCAGTTGTTTGAAATTACCGGCTGAGGAGGGCCATAATAGGCTGAAAGTGTTTCCGGAAAACAATTGTATTAGTATATGTAGTGCATATTATATATATCTAATAATAAATTAGTTTATTTATCCTGCTTCAAATGCTTGGTGTAATTTCTTGTGTTAATAGAAGCAGCAGAACTCAGTTGTTTATAGTTAAATATTACTTTATAATTCATTCATAAAATGAATCGTATTAATTTGGAAAAATTATGATTTAGATCTTTTGAACCCATTCTTCGTCTCTTAAGTGTTGATCACTCACCAGAAGCACAACATTGGGCAGTTTGGGCTCTTGCTAATCTAACAAGAGTTTATGGTTGGTTAATTTAACTTTTTCAGTAATTATACAATATATATGTATAAAATACATACATACATATGGAAATTTCAATGTTTCATAAGTATTTAACTTATTTCCAGCTGATAAATATTGTTCTCTTCTTAAAGAAGAAGGTGGTCTAGAAATGTTGGAAGATCTATTGTGCCGACCTAAACCCTACACTCGAATAAAAGAACTAGCTCGAATTACTATTGATCAGTGTGAAAGGTAAAAATCTCAAAATTAAAATAAAACTAAAAAAATAAATGAACATTATTTTATGGTTTTTGTTTATTTAAAAAGTTAAGAGTTTTCATGAACAATTTTAATAATTTACCAATAGCATTTTGGTTTTTTTAGGTATGAGAAGTTTGGTAAGTTGGATGATCTCCCTGAAAGTCAAGGCTGACTTACAGTCTTGTTGTGCTACATTTAGCATCATTGTCCCAAAAAATCTGATTAATTCATTGTACTTTAAGAACAAGAAAATTTAAAAATAGAACATTTGTTATATGATTTGAAAATAACAAATTATATATATATAAATATACATATTTAGTATGACTGCATTTGACTACATCAGAATTTTGTGTATCAAATAATTGATTTGTATTAAAAAATATCTGAATATAAAATAAATAAGTAAATATATATATATACACACACACATATATATATTTAGAAGTTTTTAATAAACATCAATTATTTATTAAAAATATAGTAAAACCTTTCTTTCCTTTGTAAACATCTTGATATTTATTTATTTATTTAATTTCATTTTTAAATAATGTAAAAACAAAATATTCAGAGATGATGATAGATGTAAACGATTATATTGTATAATTTATGTCACTATTTGAATATAAAGCATATAATTGTATAGCATTGACGTCACAAATGCTGTGCAACAATTTAAAAATTTCTACACATTTAATTATATTTTACACTTGTACAAACTTTGTTGGATTTGACAAGTAGAATATTATTATTGTAAATGACTTTATGTATTTAGAATATTTGTTATTATAAATAAAACAATTAAAATGTATTTACCTACTTTCAAATAATTTAAATATCCTAAGTGTGAACATGATTGTTCTTTGATAAAAGAAAACCATGTAAAGATGTATAAAAAAAGGGTAGATAAATTATAAAATGAAAGATATGTAAAATATGAAACTGATTAATATAGTAAATAATTGAATAATTTTCTTATTATTTCACTGATGCAATGATTAATTGTGCTTTTATATTTTGTTATTACTACTGCTGCTGTCAATTATAATGCCATTTTCTTGATTTACAAAACAAAATTCTAATATTTACTATATTGAATTTGTACAAGTAAATTAATTTGAGGGAATCACAATAAATTTTTTAATGTAAGTAAAATAGTTTTGTGGACAAATAAAATTTAATAGTACTTAACTGTTTAGTTTTTATGCGGAAAAATGTTTTACTGTTTGGTCTGTTTATTAAACAGCCAATAATTACATAAAGTTAAAATGACAAAAATATGTGAAATGATTTTGCTATTATAAAATAAAATTTACTTTATAATAATTGTATTCTTACATTAAATATTTATTGTTTGACAGTTAACTATTTAAACAAATTTTAATAGATATATTTTTTAATGAAAATTATTAAATTTCAGATTAAAAAAATACCATATGACTAATGTAGTTGCTGTAAAAGGATAAAACTGAATATATGCTGTGATTTATTATAGATAATATAGAGAAATGTTTTGATAGCAGCTTTAATATCAAAAATATATATAAATTGTCTGTATCCTGTTATACTGTACAAATTATTTTTTAAGGAATTTGACATTGCAAAAGGATTTTTACAATGTTGCTGACCACTAGATGTATTCCAAAAATTTAAACGTGTAATAGAGATTTCATTCTATTCCATTACACATTAGGTTTGTTTACTGTTAGCAAGAAAAATATCAAATATTTAAATTGTTTCAATAAATTTAAAAACCAAAATTGAATTAGATAAATAATATATGTGAAACCAATGTCCAGTGATCTCCATGTAATAACATGATTTCAGTATTGTATTGATGTATTTGAGCTGTGGAAGTTCCAGTGTATTATCTTTGATATATATTTATCAATCCTTTTAAAGATAGTGGCAGTAGCGGTATTCAAGAACTTTTGGTAATTGTATCATAAAATATAAATTTTATATAATTGATTTTATATTACAACCATTAATAATAAAAAGATATGGTTTTTATAAGAGCAAACAGTTCGTGAGATAGAATGAAAGTACAGTACAGATTCCAGCATTTTGTAGATCACTAATAAAATTGATATATTACATAAAGCTTACTCTAATAGTGAATTTTATATATAGATTTTATGTATTTAATCTATTCTGATTTATAAAAAAAAATTAAATTGACAAAAAATCAAGTTTATTTGACAAATAATAACAATTTTATAATTTTTATTAATCAATTTTTCTATAAACAATGAAAAAATTTGTATAAAAAGTAAAGATCTTGTCATTAATTCAACCTGTAAACTTATATCATTGTTTATTAACTGAAAAAGGATGAAGTGATTCTACATCAGAATTTATTTTTCATTCCTCTTTTGGCAAATTTACTCATTATTTATATAATCATTCTATCACAATATTTATATAATAAATTGAAAATGAAGCTGCTTCATATCACTTAGATATTTTTTTTTCTGTTCTGCAGACTTTTATATGATTGATCTTAGAGTGATCATTCAGATAATCTTCAAATTATTCTGAACTGATCAATGCTTTGGAAGAGATACACACTTTACTTGGGTCAATTTTTAAAATACATTCTTTGAGGGTTACTTATTTTTATAGGGTATCACAAAAGTTGAAAAATAGTAAAACAGGGATACCTATAATTAATATTTATTCAACATCAAAATATATTTATCAGACCTACAGCATAGAATATATTTTTTTAAAAATATTTTTTTCTATATGTTAGTGAATTATATAATAATTATACCTAAATATATATTTATACTAAAAACAAGCATCTATGTATACACTTGTTTTTAATATTTATTCGGAGAGCCGATTTTGAGGAGAAAAAGTTTTGACTTCAGTATTTAAAATTTTATAATAAACACTAAATATTATATGTAGAAAATGCATAACTTCTGCTAACAATAAAAATCCACATTTCATATATGTAATATTAAAATGTGTGTATTAAATATCTAAGATTCAAATTAGAAATTTTTTATCTTTTTTTATTATAATTAATGAGTTGGAAAATATCCCAAAATTCAACAATTTAATTTCGAAAGAGAGTAGGGGCATCGGAGTATATGCTTTGTTTTGTTTTGTTTTGTTTTGTTTTTTTTTTTGAGAATATACACCAATTTAATTCATTAGCAACATACCAATAATTTGTATTATTGTGCCCCACCTGTTTTTCTTTCCTGGATCCGCCACCGATTACAATTAACTATCACTTTCAGAATCTGTTTTGGAGTGAAATATTCTTGCTAGTAACTGCTAACCATCTATTAAACATATATGTGGTGGAATTGATGGAGTAAATGAAGGATATAAATCAAAAAGCCCGAGCTCGAGCCTTAGAAACATTATAGTATGAGACTAAATATAGGAGGAATCGATCTCGGTTTGTCTCTTCGGAAAGATTTTTTTCTATAAGTAACACCGCTTTCTACTCAATGAATAGGCATTACAATGTCTACTACGGGCCGCATACTCGAGCTCGAGCCTTAGAAACATTATAGTATGAGACTAAATATAGGACGAATCGATCTCGGTTTGTCTCTTCGGAAAGATTTTTTTCTAAGTAACACCGCTTTCTACTCAATGAATAGGCATTACAATGTCTACTACGGGCCGCATACATTCGTATTGGGATCAGCCGTCAGGTGAAAGTAGGGCTCGAATCCACCTAAAAACTGGAGGAGAGAGCTGGGAATTGAACCCAGGTCTCCAAAGTAGATTACAGTACGCTTTCACCGCAGACATTAATGAATTGTTAATTACCTTAAATCGTCCATCCGTAGACTATTTGGATCTCCTGTTAATCAGAGTATTTTTATATCATTAAAGTGATCGTTAATGATAAGATTCTGCTGTATGTATTGCCCATTAATTCTAGCGTATTAAGAAATACAGAGATTTTACAAAAAAAAAAGGAAAATTGTTGACGTGAATTTTTTTATGACGTGCAGAGAAATTTTAGAAAATTCCATTGCGAAATTTTGAGGCTCCTAAATCAATAAAACGTTATGAAAAACTTGCGAAAGAGTAAGTTAGTTATTGAATCTTGTATTAAAATACTGAAATTTGAAGAAAAATATTTAAAGGCGATGAAATATTGGTAAATGACATGCTGTTAAAAGATTTTGATATCATATATTATGGGTGGGCAACCCCCGGCCCGCGGGCCACATGCGGCCCTCGAGCAAGCTTTGTCCGGCCCGTCACTAAATTTCTCTCGAAATCAGACTAGACGGTGCCAGTAAATTCTGGAATATTCGAGATGCTTAGGCCACCCGCTATATGAGGAGAAGCAGCTGTGATTCCCACCAATTTGCGTTAGGATCAGTTGGGAAGTACAGAAGTTGGATTATTAAGTTTTGATTGTTTTGAAAAATTTGAAAAAAATTCTGGTCCTAAAATATGTCCGGACCTTCAGGTAATAAATACAGAAAGGTTGATCAAGAACGTCGTATCTTCCAGAAGTGAATATTTGTTTATTTATAAGGACAAGCTGATATGTAATGAAGCCGTCGCGGTTTTAAAAGAGTACAATTTAAAAAGACATTATACCACCAAACATTTTCAAAAATATGGAAGTTTAACAGGGCAACTAAGAAGCGATAGAATCGAAAAGTTAAAGAAGAAACTAGCCGCTCAACAAACTCTTTTACTAAAACGCAGTGAAAAAGCTGGGGATATCGTTCGGGCGAGTTATGTTGTTAGTAAGAAACTGGCGGAACATTTGAAGTCATTCTCAGAAGGCAAGTTTGTGAAAGAGTGCTTAATAGAAGTGACAAATATCTTGTGTCCAGAAAAAAGTAAAAAGTTAGTTTATCCAGAAGAACAGTCACAAGACGAATAGGTGCACTGGCAGAAAACATAAAAGTATCGCTTGGCGAAGTCGTGGAAAATTGTGTAGCATTTTCCATAGCACTGATATTACTGATATAGTGCAACTAGCAATTTTTATTCGTGCAATTAACCAAAATTTGAAAATAGATTTGCTCGCACTTCGAGCCATGAAAGACACTACAAAGGGGGAAGATATTTTTGAAGAAATTGTTAAT
>AYEL01053704.1:0-66288 GCA_000484575.1 Olivierus martensii
AATTTTTATTTTAAATATTAATTCGAAATTAAATATTTTCTTAATTTTGTAATTGATTTAAGAACTTTTATTATTGTTTCTTTCAGTTTAACGAGCTTATTGAATATTTATCAAAGAAGATAAACTGCATCAGTGCACTAATTAAGAATAAATTCAGAATTTTCTGAAAACTTATCTATTACTTAATGGAAGCATAAATTTTGGAAAGAATGGATAAACAAAACAAAACAGACGAAAGTCGCTCCGTCCAAAATTCAACTCATGAAGTAAATAAATATATCTTTTTTAATTTTAATCTAAATTCATTAAACTTTTTAATTAAAAGAATTCTGAAGTTTTGAAACAATAAATATATTATATATTTATAATTTTACAGAATCCATCAACAAATACACATTGGAAAAGCCTTTTTCGTATTCGTAGCAGATGGAAAATCACAATATTGATTATAAATTTTTTAATTTTGTGTTTGCTAATTGCACTATTAGTATGTTATTTGGAAGGTAAAACTTATGGTTTAATTGAATGTTTATGAATAATTAATGATATTTTATAACTTTGTATTATTTTCCTTTTTTAGGAGTACCTAGAAATGTACAGCAAATAGGCTTAAATACAACATTTGAACATGGTATATAGAATACAATATAATGTTAAAAATATCTTTACATCATATTTTTAAAAATATGTATTATATATATCGTTTTTATTTTTTTAGCCGGAAAATGTCAGCCATTGCGTCTACCATTATGTCATAAATATAAAGTACCATATTCTTATACTTTGATACCTAATTTAATTGGACATAATAGTCAAATAGAAATCACGGAGGCACTTAGTCGTTATGATCCTCTTATAAGTGTTAAATGTTACGTTTTATTGCCATTATTCTTATGTACTATATATGCTCCTAAGTGCATCCGTAATGGACAGACAGTTCCTCCTTGTAGAAGCCTTTGTCAAGGTAATGATATGTCATTAATCAATGATTTATATTAATAAATTTCAGTAGTAATTAAAAACTTTATCTTTTAATAGAAACAATTAGAAAATGTGACTTTTTTCTTGGTGTTTTTACTTTGTCATGGCCAATGAATATCGACTGTTCTTCATTGCCAGAAAGTCCTAATCCAGAAATTTGTATTGGATATCAAGAAAATTATTATGTCCAAAGAAGTATTCATGGTAAGAAATGGAAAAAGTCAGAAATTAAAATAAATCACAATTATTTTTGTAAACATTTGTATTTGTTTTAAAGATTGTACCTATGGATTTCGCTGTGATCAAACAAGATGTTTACCGAAGACTTGGATTTGCGATGGATATCTGGATTGCGAAGATACAACTGATGAACAAAATTGCGGTAATAAAAATAGAACAAAGCCAAAATTAAAGAGATATAGCAATTACATATATTATTTATTAAGATAATTAAATTTGTTTGTAATATATGTAGATCATTGTCCCCCTGGAGATTATTATTGCGGAAAAGGAGTATGTCTAAAAAATTCTTCTGTTTGTGATGGAAATAAAGATTGCGAAGATGGCAGAGATGAGAGACAATGTTGTAAGCTTAAAATCCCATTTATGTTTTTGTTATAAAATTAAAAACATTTATATAGCATATATATGCAAATTTTATGCTTAGTACGTTTAAATCAAAGTTCGAATATGGAAAATGAAGGAAAGTTAGAAATTTATAGCAGAGAATCAAATTCGTGGCTTCCAGTATGTGGAACGGATTGGGATTCTTCCGATATGAGTTATAAGGCATGCAATTTATTAGGATATAAGTAAGTTATATAAATATGATTAATTTTCATTAATATAAAAGATTTACTATGCCTAAGTTATGTGTTATTTATTCAGGGATGTAAATGAAACAAGAATTCGGGATGAAAATGAAGTAGCTTTTAAAAGTATTTCTCTAAAATCATCCGAAGATAAAAAAAAAATGAAATCAATCTTCACAAAGTCTAAGTAAATTTTAATAAGATATATTTTAATGTTATTTCCATTATTAACAGTTTATAAAAATCTACATAAATCCATCTTAGAAAGAAATGCGATGGGGATAATGTCACCGTATATTTAAAATGTCAAAACTACAGTAAGTTTTGATTTCTTGTTCGTACACAATAAAAAACGAAAAAATCCTGAGATTTACTTAAAATTATTTTTAGTGTGTGGTATTTCTCATGTACCTGTCAAACCAAGTCTACGGATTGTCGGAGGAAAGGAATCTGTCCCAGGAAGTTGGCCATGGCTAGCAGCATTGCACGGAGGTCCTGACGAAGTATTCTTTTGTGGAGGCGTGCTTATTTCGCCTTGGTGGGTTTTATCTGCTGCTCATTGCGTTGGAAAGTAAGTATTGTAACCCTACATCATTTATAAATCTTGCTGTTTTCAATGCGAGTTATATAATCTTGTATTATTTCAGCCAAACTGATCCTGTAGGTTGGACAATAAAGCTTGGAATGACGCGAAGAACATCGTCATCTTTTTTCGTACAAAAGCGTGGAGTTTCGTTAATAATTAAGCATCCAGATTTTAAATCATACAGTTTGTTTAATAACGATTTAGTCTTGTTATTATTGAATAAACCTGTAAATTTTGATCAGTTTTTGCTTCCCATATGCCTTCCAAAACCGAACATATCCTTAATTGGTTATACGTCTTGTATTGTCACAGGTTGGGGGAAGATATTACACGACGATGGTTTGTATTATTATAATTATTCAATTTTAAACTTACAACACGGATTTATTTACTGTTTTATATCCTCTTCAGATGCTGATTATCAAGTAGTTATCAATCAAGTAGAAGTACCAATAGTTGATTCCGAAACATGTGTTAATTGGTACTCCATTCACGACGTTAACGTAACTGAAAAAATGGTTTGCGCAGGACACCAGGAAGGAAAGAAAGACGCTTGCCAGGTAATTATATTAAATCCATGTTTTATAACAATTATACGAATTTATATTTGAGTTGTACGTTTAGGGTGATAGTGGTGGGCCACTTCTATGCTGGAATTCCAATCATTGGTTCGTCGCTGGAATTGTAAGTTGGGGTATTAAATGTGCTCAACCTAATTTACCAGGAATATATACGAACGTACCTTTATATGTTGACTGGATAATCGCCACTACAGCCTTTTACGGACATCCTCTTCAGACATTTAAAAATTAATTGAGACTATATGTAAATAGAATTAATCATCTATCATACTTCGGATTGTTCCTCATTAATTTACCACTAATGTTAAGAAATGTTGCTTGTGATATTAATCTAATAATCGTCACTGTGAATTTTTTGTAAATAAATCCAAACGTCGTTTGAAAAAGTCTGTAAAATGTCAAATAGATTTGTTTTCAAAGATATAATTATTATTATATATGAAACCATTTAAAGCAAAATTAAACCAAACTCTTATGCAATCAGAAATTCGTCATTATCACACTATACGAGTTTGAGTAAATTGTAGGTACATCAACAAATACGTTACTGTGACACTCGATATCTAAAAGATAAAATATATTTTATAAAATGATAAACCATTTAAAAACATTATGAAAGTAAAACTTACTCTAATTAAAGTTGTCTTGGTGACAGTGAAAATATCTAAACACGTGAATCCTATAGATGGCCCTTCCAGTCTCTCCAGAAATATATTTATCTGTAATAAAAAATTATATATTTTTTTATGTACAGTGCATTCGAAAATGTACAGTGATATACAATGTACAGTAGATGGCCCTTCCAGTCTCTCCAGAAATATATCTATCTGTAATAAAAAATTATATATTTTTTTATGTACAGTGCATTCGAAAATACACCTATAATAAACGATTATATGTTGAGAGATTGTATTCCATGCGCTGCGAGTAATGTTTTCTGCAAAGATTGGTAATGCTGCGTTGTGTGCAGTTTTTTTCCGCGAATATTGTAAGTTGGGTATTATATGTGCTCAACCTAATTTACCAGGAATATATACTAACCTTTATATGTCGACTGGATGGATATGTTAACTGGTCTTTCACTGTCTGTGTGTATTCATCATGCTCACCAGTCAAGCTGGTGAACATGGTGAATACACACAATTAGCGAAAGACCAATTTTCCGTTAGATTTCCAGGTACAGAGCACTAATCGAGAAATTTAGGGAGATAAGATCGGTAAAGGACTATGAGCGAAGTGGTAGACTATCAGTACTCGATTGAGGTTCTCCTGTGCATTCCTCCTCTGCATTTATTTGTTGAGGCGAGTGCCCGGGAGGCTGATGGTTGAATTGTGAGTTTATTAACAGTTACCAATATTGCAGAATATTCATATCCATTTTTAATTGTTTAGTTATCATGAGACTTCTTTCATTTGCACTCTATACATAAATGTGATTAGAGCTATCTAGAAGTTTTTTGTATAGAGATAATTAAGTTTCTAACGAATTTTAATTAATTATGTTTTGTCGTATAATGTCTAGTTGTTATATTTTGTTAGTTTTAAAGGAGTTAAGCTGCTTTTAGGATCTCCATTTGGACGGTTGTAAATAAATAAATTAAATTTTATTAAAGAAAACGAATTGCTCAAATTCTTACGGTTAGAAATGATATTAATACAGTACATCTCATATTGATTTAGTATTTTATATCAAACAGATGTTTCATTTACTTACTATCAATAGTATCATTCAAATACTTCGTTCATAACGGGTCGTTAAAATTTGTTGGGTTTTCCGAACCATTTGTTCTGGGGATAGAAAATGAAACATTACAGTTAAAATCTTGCGAGCTTGATAAATGTTTTACAGCGTAAGTGAAATGAAAATAATAACAAATTATTATAGGAATGGTGAGCACGATTTATTGAAAATCAGGTGTAGTTGATAGCAATAAAAACTAAGGAACCTTTATAATTTCACGCAAATATGTTACAACAATGAAAATCTGTTGTAAAATATCATAATTTAATATAAAATTCATACTTTCTTAATACATATCGCACCTGAAATCATATTAAAAACCCTTTTCTTCATTAGGATCTTATTTACCAATAGAACTAATTAATTTTTGCAGATAAACGCAAACTTTTCGATCTGAAAAGTTTTCGCAAACTTTTCAGATCGAAGAGTCAGTCCTGTCAATCATAACAATTTAAAAATTATTCGAGAGCCAAAATATATTTTACAAATAAGGAAAACAAATGAAGAAAAAATCAACAAAAAATTGATCTTTGGTTTTGATCAGTGTGAACAATCTGATCAAATCAGTGTGTGAGCTATCTACCGTGTGCTCAACTATCCCTTGTATATAGTCCGTTTCACGAGTCATGGCCGGGGTAATTATATGCGCAGTAGAAAAGACGATCTATGTAATGACTACGGGGATAGGGTATCTACAATGACGTCAGTGGAGTGCCTGGGCAAGCTACGTAATTATTCTTTTTGTAAAAGAAAAGAGTTAAAATCTTTTTTAAAACTTTGTAGAGAAAAACATATTGTTACAGCCCGCACTTTCAGTTCGTACAGTACATACTGTACTGTACGAGCTGAAAGTGTACCTGAGGTCGACAACGGAAACCTGTTTAATAACTCTAGAGCCCCATTTCCTTACTGCGCATAGCCCGGCCATGACTCGTGAAACGTACTATACCTCACGCTCGCTTTCCCCTCACTGACATCACGCTTCGGGCATTTTAATGCCACGAAGTTTTGCGAGACCTATAAAACAAACGAAATCACCATTATGTGAATAAAATTCTTTAAAAATTTTATAAATGAAAATGACAGTTTTACTTTAGAGCCACATGTATAGTACGTTTCACGAGTCATGGCCGGGCTATGCGCAGTAAGGAAATGGGGCTCTGCCATTTCAGTTTTACTTTAGAGCCACATGTACTGTACGTACCCAAAGAGCCACATGTGGCTCGAGAGCCGCAGTTTGCCGACCCCTGTTCTAGATAAACATCACGAACAACAAAATGCATCCCCCTAGAAAAGTTTAAGACTGTTATTTTGGTTAAGTAATTTTCTGAAAGATCTATAATGATGAAGGTCATTGGATGAAGATAGAATTTTCGGGGAATGATTACAGTTCAATTAACCACTCACATCCCCTATGCATTCCTAAATTATTAAATCATTTTGCATTCGTATATTCCAAAAATTCTGAGTTATATAAAATATTAATTAAAATATTTCGTAAGACTACGTATTAATAAAAATAAATATGGTGTCCAACGTTCGTATTGTCAGTTGATCAAAGAAGGAAAATTCGAGAATTATTTGATATTTTTTGGGTTATATTAGTCGAATCAAGCTGTTTAGCTTAGCAAGTAGTATATTTCTTTTTTATCTGAGAACTTTCCTATTGGTATAATAACAATTCTCGTGATAATTGCAATGGAAATACCTGTATTGCCGCCATTAAAGCTATTTCTTTATCTCTGCTTCGGATTCAATTTCAATTTAACTTTGCGCTCGAGAAATCTGTTGTTTGCCTATAATTACAAACCGCAATGAATGCATGGTTTGGCTCCGTCATAACAACATTAAAATTATAAACATCTAAACAAAGCATCACTATGATTGAACTGAGAGAAAAAAAATTCAGAAATCTCTGATGTTACTATATTCTGTTGATTAAAAAAAATACTACAAGATATAATTTATTTCTTAACTGCAGAATTCTGCGGTACACTCTATGAGTAGATACATGATAAAGATGATAAAGATACATAATATTTATGAAGTTATTTGAAGGATATTATACTCGGAACCAAACTATATATTTATATACAATAGGGTTTAAAAAATTAAAAATCCTATAAACCCATACAGAAAAAAGAATTCATGAATTGAAATTTTCTAAACATCTAAATATGTATAGTCGATTCCGCTTAATTGGGCCACCGGTTAATTGGGACAGCCGGTTTTTGGGCCAAATCTGAAAGAATACAATAGGGAAACCAAACTAATAAACTAATACATAATTTAAACGCTTAATTGGGAAGAAACCAAATTAATAAACTAATACATAATTTAAATGCTTAATTGGGACCATAGCAGAAAAGTAATTTAGCAATTTTTTACATATTTTAGGGATTTTTCGAAAGTAAATATTAGTATTTTAAGTATTTTTCGAAAGTAAATATTAGTGTACAGTACATAGTGTACAACACTATGTACTGTACACTAATATTTGGCAACACTAGCGTGATGCGAATCAGTTATCTAAAAAAGGAATTTAGCAATTTTTCACATATTTTAGGGATTTTTCGAAAGTATGTCAACACTATGTACTGTACACTAATATTTGGCAACACTAGCGTGATGCGAATCAGTTATTTATCGTCGTGAGTCTGGAAAGTATGCTTCAGCTTAACAGTTTACCGTTACTGTACCTAGCGATATTCATTTTCATGTCGATTTTATTTAAAAATTTTAAAATCTTTGCCAAGATGCCAATAAATAATTTTACACTTTCAAGTAAAATCGCTTTGCTAGATAAAATTAAAAGCCAGCCATTTAATGCAAGCCATCATAGACTCGCTGATATAACTGATATACCAAAATTAAAAGACAAAAGACAAGACTATACTTGATGCATTTTTGCAGAATTAAAATTTGAAATTGTAAAATTTATCATGTATGTATTTATTTTTTCTTCAGAAAATATTTGTACTATTTATAGTACAAATATTTTCTGTATTTTGGTTTAATAAATCATTAAATAGTTACCGGTATCTAATTATTAATTTTTTAACTACTTATTTTTTTATATACGTATTATATATTTTATTTTAGAATTTATCATTAGTTCATTTAACATGGGACAGCCGCTTAACTGGGCCAAAATGGATTAGTCCCAACGTGTCCCAAATAAAAGGAATCGACTGTAGTAGAATATTACAATATTAAATAGCAAAATTTCGATTATCTTATAATATGTACGTATTATATATTTTATTTTAGAATTTATCTTTAGTTCATTTAACATGGGACAGCCGCTTAACTGGGCCAAAATGGATTAGTCCCAAATAAACGGAATCGACTGTAGTAGAATATTACAATATTAAATAGCAAAATTTCGATTATCTTATAATAAAAAAATCCCGATAATGCATTTCCCCCAAGTACGCCCTTACCTCACTCCACCTTATAAAGTTTATCAGTTTAAGATTTATTGAAAACTATCGATATCGATTCAATATTACGCATTCATGTATTTTGAGCAATATTTCGGATGAATATTATCCGATCTGAATGAAATTTATACACATTATTGGACCTTCTACAGAAGAAATTTTATTGAAAATGATGGATCACACGTGTCTGATACCAAAACGATATCTCATTCATAACGAAATATTATGAGATTTAAACAAAATTCATGCATATTATTGTGGTCTGTTAGAAGGATTATGTATATCAAAAATGATCAAAATCGATTCGTTATTATTGCATAATAAGTGACTCGATTAGTACGAATAATATTAAAAATATGGGATAATGTGTTATTTATACATTATTGTATCATTTAATAAACAGTGGGAATTTTATAATGCATATTATCTATATAATAGTTATTATCGTCCGGAAAAATATATTTCTCTCAATAATTTATTTAAGTAGGCTAACTATATAAAAATCTTATAAAAATTTCATATCCAAATGCAGCTATCTCATGAAGAATTTATTTCTCACTACCGGTTACAGTTTCTTCTATAGAAACTTCTTCTAAATTAAAAATCCTAAATTATTTATGATCAAGAATGAGCCAAGAACGGTTGTCGAATTTATCATTAAATTAGCCACGACCAACTGACATGACTGATATCTTTGAAAGTTTTGCTAGTACAAAATCTAGAAAAGTATCATTATAAACAACATTTTAGAAATTATTATATTTTTTGTATTATTTTACTTTTTTAATAAACAAGTGCTGTGAATGGTTTCATTTAGTTTTCAGGATTTATCATTATTTTTGATTCAATGTCCTGCTGCCTCGGTAGCTATATAAATATTTAATACAAAAATAGGATTGTAAATTAGGTTAGTTCGGTTAAGCCGCCATATCCTCATGGGATATTCATTATCTGGCGGCGGCCTCTTCAGTTCGTAGTAATTCGAATCTACCGACGATTTAAAACAGGCTTATGGCCTAATTGCAGTTTGTGAAGTGAGTAAGGACGGGTAATGAGACGTTGAGGCAAAGTTACGGAGATTACGTTTGAAAAACAAAAACTATTAAAAAAATACTTCCTTTATTAAAAGAGAGTGGTTTTACAGACTTGACCCGAAAATGACCAAGCGTCATAATAACAATTAATGTCTCTTTCAGACTCAGAATGTACTTATTTTTCCTTGGATGAAAATTGTCCCAAAGTCCTATTATTCCGTTTCCTCGATAGCACAATGAGAAGAGTAATTCATTAAGATTTCCTTTCCACAATTTCCGAATAGAATACAGAAGATGCGGACAGTTGACACCCAGTCTTCTAAAGTTTTCTTTTCCATATTTCTCTCCAACATTTTCTCTGCGTCCTTCTCCTTTCAAGTTTTGTAACTGACTGTCCTTTTTTCGTCGCGATCTCGGCAGATACAGTGGTGGACAAAAGTATTGATACCCCCTCCATTTTTTTATTATTTTGGCAATATGCACAATGGTGCCTCATATATCAGAGCCGGCACTGGTTACACCATGTCTCCTCCACGTAATATATATAGATCTATTTTCATTCCGATATTTTTTAATTAAACCATGATATCTGAGTCGCCAAGCAATAATATCATTTTGCTCAGTAAAGGAAGAATTACATATTTGTTTCTGAGAGATAAAGCCAAAATTGCGAAATAAATGTTATCGTTTATTGTCCGATATAAATTAGGTAACTCGTCATCTCCATTTATATCTGTTGTTAAGAGATCAATAATCGGATATTCGTGTTAAAAAAATAAGCATAAATTTAACAGAAAGGACTATAGGATTGTAAAACAATAACGTAGTTTCGAAAACTAAATAATTTATTGCAGGGGCGCCAAATCAGTTTCTGCACAATGGTGCCTCATATATCAGAGCCGGCACTGGTTACACCATGTCTCCTCCACGTAATATATATAGATCTATTTTCATTCCGATATTTTTTAATTAAACCATGATATCTGAGTCGCCAAGCAATAATATCATTTTGCTCAGTAAAGGAAGAATTACATATTTGTTTCTGAGAGATAAAGCCAAAATTGCGAAATAAACGTTATCGTTTATTGTCCGATATGAATTAGGTAACTCGTCATCTCCATTTATATCTGTTGTTACGAGATCAATAATCGGATATTCGTGTTAAAAAAATAAGCATAAATTTAACAGAAAGGACTACTTGTACAGTGAATTAAAGAAATAAAATTAAACACTAAATGAAAATCAAATGAAATTTTAATGTTCAATAATTAAATAAAAGACTGCAGTTCTACAGAATTTTAATTCGTTACTGTACCATCGGAAAAAAAGATAAAAGATTTTATATAAGTCCAATAAGCAAAAAAAGCCAGAAAAAACGCAAAAATTTCTAACGCAAACCATGTTTTAAAAAGCCAGAAGAAGTTCATTTGGCGTCAAAAAAGCGAATCTGGCAACACTAGTTGCAAGCATGACCAAAAATCTGATTGTAAAGTACAGGGCCGTCAAAACATAAACGGCGAAAAAAAGCCAGAAGAAGTTCATTTGGCGTCAAAAAAGCCAATCTGGCAACACTGGTTGCAAGCATGACCAAAAATCTGATTGTAAAGTACAGGGCCGTCAAAACATAAACGGCGCCTCCAGAGAACAATGGCGCGTCAAAAAATGCGCTCCGACTTTCATGCCGAAAAAATGATGGTACCGGAATATTGATTGCCGGATTTTTGATTGCCAACTTGTATATAATGAGTAATTTTTGAAATCATTGTTAAGATTACCCGAAAAAACTGATGCGGCTCTCGTTGAACCAGAAAGAAATTGATTGTTGCCCTGAAGTATTTGAGATTCTCCTAAATGTCTCATTTTAACACAAAGCTGGACCAACCCTACTATATAACATTCTCGAAATGAAAATTAATTAAAAATTATAGCTTTCTATTTAATTACTAGATGGGACAATCTTAGTTCAACTTTTAAAAAAATTAATTATTAACTCAATAAATAACTTTGATTTAAAAATAATTATTAAAATTATAGTTTAATTCTGATTTATCGCAATAGGAGTCCTGTTGGCTTAAGTCTCAGTGTTTTCCAAACTGTGGGGCGCACCCCACTAGGGGGTATCATCCATTTCACTAGAGGATAGTAGCGATATCTTCCATAATACTAAATCAAGTAAAAATAATTATTAAAATTATAGTTTAATTCTAATTTATCGCAATAGGGGTCATGTTGGCTTAAGTCTCAGTGTTTTCCAAACTGTGGGGCGCACTCAACTAGGGGGTATCATCCATTTCACTAGAGGATAGTAGCGATATCTTCCATAATACCCAATTTGAGAGAATTTGTGTTGAAAGACAAGTCCACCATCGCATTAAATATTATATTGTATTAAACATGTTTTCTTTTTTTTCCTTTTTTCTGTACGATTTGTTTAATTGTATTAAAAATTATTACACCGTAATAATTTTTTTTTATGATTAAGAACTTTTACTATACAAAATATAGTATGTTGTTTTGTAGTATTAAATTGTAAGTAGAAAGTATTTATAAAATAAGACTGTTATGAAAATGAGGGAGCGTACCAATTTTTTTTATAAAAAAAGGGAGGCGCAGACACAAAAAGTTTGGAAATCACTGTACTTGATTTTTGGTTTAAAAAGATCCACTAGCTAATTAACGTGGATCCTAATTAAAGCATACGAAATATAGCAATATATCAAGTAAACAAATTATGCGTAATATAGTAAAATATGCATTTAGAAAATTTTAAAACTGCAGACCTAGCATTAAAGAAACGGAATTTCCACGCTATTATATAACTCACTAAACTATGAAATAACTAAAATTCTTTAGTGAAAATTAATTAAAATCAATTAATTAACTGGATTGGCAGCGAATTCCAAACAATATTTTCTTATACTAACAGGAAAAATATGTTATTAATTAAAATTATTTTTATACCTAAGTCTAAAAAGAGCATGATCGATAAGCTTAATGTTACCATAAGAAAAATGATTTCCAATATGAAAGGATCGGTTTGCTTGTGCTGCTACTTACAACCTTACCTAAATATGGCATTTATCTATGGTGTCGAGCCTTACATCTCTTGAGCTCTCTGTATTCAAGGGTACCAGATTTTAAAAAATGGAGCTGTGATATACAAAGTAGCAATGTTTATTTTGGCATTTGGTTATGCTTCCTCATTCACCTTTATTAAATACCTAAATATGGCATTTATCTATGGTGTCGAGCCTTACATCTCTTGCAACCACAACAAAAGAAACCCGCCCGGGGGCATTCAAAAAGTACTAAAAAAATTCTATTTTGGATTCATCGAATTCGTTCTTTGGCAGGAAGTCTTTATTATATTATTGCTTTTATTATTAATCAATATATTAGTAGTCTATGAAGTCTGTGGAAAAACTCGTTTCACCCTTTTAATTTCAGATACTAAATATATCATCATCAAATAATTTTTAATATGAATGCCCAACTTTTCGCCATTTTTTATCCACCTAGAGATAGTTTTTATTATTAATCAATATATATTAGTAGTCTATGAAGTCTGGGAAAAATCATTTTACCCTTTAACTCTTAATTTACCTTCTCTAATAAAAAATAACTTTTATTTAAAAATATGTGCTAAAATAATATTTTTCGGCCAAATAGAGGTGACGACACGGAACTTTGATGCAAATATAGCGGCTATCCGAACAAAATCGCCGGTTACCGGTGTCATTCCTCAACACCGGTAATACTTCCAGTGGCAAACTTGTTTTTCCCCCCGCCGCGCGCTGACAGCGCGCGCCTATAGGAACAAAACAACAGTATGACGTCAGCACTTTTATTCAAAGTACTGTCACAACTTTCGGCCAAATTTGACAGCAACTCTACAACAGTGCTATCTATAGCTGTGACGTCATCGCCGCCATGACACTGTTACCCGCTGCTGCTGTTACATCACAACTTTTGGCCAAATATGACAGCAACTCTACAACAGCGCTATCTATAGCTGTGACGTCATCGCCGCCATGACACTGTTACCCGCTGCTGCTGTTACACCGGTATTTAACTACTTAAGGTTTTCTGTTAGTATAGAAGAAATCCGAGTTAAAATATAGTAAATACCTTTAATTTCTGTTCCAATTGAACATAGTATTTCTCAAATCCCCGGATATCTTGAAAGACATTCACCATCTGAAACGAAAATAAATTATTTTAATTCAAGAATTAAAACTAATAACAATTGGACGTAATATATGCTAATGCTTACATTAAATGCAAATGAACTCAGCACAAATACGTAGAGTATACAAACAAATGTGAGCAGAACGACTAACCCCAATACAACATATCGAACTGCATTTTCCAGCTCCATAAACAGATACATGTAATAACAGAGGCTTGTTCCGGAAGTAATACTAAAGTAAATAATAACATTTATGTAACCATATTTATTGTTGATCTGATTCACCCATTTCCATAATTCTTCGTGATGCATCATGAAATTTTCGAGATCAAAGTTCAAATTCTCATCGTCCGTGTTTATTAATGCTAATTCGTCAAAAATTTGTTGGAATTCTTTGTAACCTATCCACACAAACATTAATGACAGCAATAAAAGATAGCCGATTCCTCCAATAAGAAAATTGACCCATATTCCCATCTGTATACTACAGAAAAGAGCTTCACCTTCAAATTTTTCCTCTTTTCGTATATAAGGAAGAACAAAATATATTATCACAAACTGAATCCAAATTATAAAACAATTAAGTAAAAAAGATCAATAACAAGGAAAGTTTTTTAACAATAACATTATCACTCTCTGCCATCTTTATCCGACAAAAATCTGTGCTCCTCAACTTAATTTCCAGGTTGATTTTATTATATTTAACGAAAGTAAATGAGGAAGCATATACAAACCCCAAAACGAGCATTGCTACTTTGAATATCATAGCTCCATTTTTAAAAATCTGATACCCTTCCACAAACTGAATCCAAATTATAAAACAATTAAGTAAAAAAGTCAATAACAAGGAAAGTTTTTTATCAATAACATTACCACTCTGTGCCATCTTTATCCGACAAAAATCTGTGCTCCTCAACGTAATTTTCAGGCTGATTTTGTTATATTTAACGAAAGTAAATGAGGAAGCATAAACAAATCCCAAAACGAGCATTGCTACTTTGAATATCATAGCTCCATTTTTAAAAATCTGATACCCTTGAATACAGGGAGCTTTCGCATTCAATCCTGGAATTGATTGCCATAATATAACAAAGACTTCTTGCCACGCAATAAATTCGATGAATCCAAAATAGAATTTTTTAGTACTTTGTTAATGCGCTCCGGAGGATTCATATTGTTATGATTGCAAGAGATGTAAAGTTCTGCACCATAGACAAATGCCATATTTATGCATGGTTGTAAGTAACAGCACAAGCAAACTGATCCTTTCTTATCGGAAACCATTTTTCTTATGGTAACGTTAAGCTTATCGATCTTCTCCTTTCGAAAGTTAGGTATAAAAAGAATTTTAATTAATAACATTCTTTGTCTTGTTAGTATAAGAGAATAAGTATGTTGTTTGGAATTCGTTCCAATCAAGTTGATTAATTGCTTTTTATTTTTAATTAGAAAAATTTTAGTTATTTATTAGTTTAGTCAGTCATATATTAGCGTGGAAATTTAATTAATAAAATAACATCTATTTAAGGATCAAAATGGATATCAACCACTACACTTCTATGTTTTAGAAGATTAATAGACATAAAGAAATATATCCAATAAATATAAGATAAAACAATTTCATTCAAGAGTTATAAATAACTACTGTTTAATATTTTATATGAACTTTATTTAATGAATGCAATTATTCGTCAAGATGTCCAATTGTGTATGAGACCTGAAAACGATACGAACAGGATTATGGCCTGAACTTGGTCTGTGGAATGAGCCGGACGGGTAATAAGGACTTATGACAAAATGACAGAGACTACGTTCAGTAACAAACAACTTTCTTTATTGGAGATATTAAAAATCCCGACAATAGTTATCGGAGGATAAATACCTTTAGTAATAACATTTCTTCGGCAGGAACTCCTCGTTACTTGCTTGACTCGAAGTTTCTTTTCTTCCTGGATTGTAGTAAGACTTGGTTCTATTTGAGGTTAGTTTCGATTTAGTTGGAATTGATGCTTAGCAGGTGTTTTAAGTATAATTCTGTGTAGAACAGGAGTATGGCCCTAAGATGACCATTGCGTCGATCTTAACTTGAGGGTAAACAAAAGGAATAGTGTGGACTGCATGATTGAAGTCAGGTTTTTTGAACCCACTCTCTTGAAGTCCTCAAAGCGACTTTTTCTTTTGCGTCTTCCTCTCTCCGTGTTACAAAACAGAATGACAAATTTGGCCCAAGTCTCGGTGAAAATTCTTAATCCGATCATTTAGCACACATCATAAATTGATTCTTTGCATCGTCTTCCAAGTCTTCCATCTCAATGTTCCTCCAAGTAAATCTTTTCCATATCGAAGAGAAGCAGCATATAGACACTAACTTAATTTTCTGGAGGCGCCGTTTATGTTTTGACGGCCCTTTATGTACTCTATATTCAGATGTTTGGTCATACTGCAACCAGGTTGCCAGATTGGTTTTTTTGGCGTTTTTTAGACATGGTTGGCGTTAGAAATTTTTTAACATTTGGCGGTTTTTCTGGCTTTTTAGTTTATTGGCATTACATAAAATCTTTTTCCTTTTTTGGTTGCCAGATTGGTTTTTTTGGCGTTTTTTTAGACATGGTTGGCGTTAGAAATTTTTTAACATTTTGGCGGTTTTTCTGGCTTTTTAGTTTATTGGCATTACATGAAATCTTTTACCTTTTCTCGAGGGTATAGTAACGAATTAAGTTCTGTAGAACTATTCAATTTAGTTGAATTAACACTTTGTAGAACTACGGTTATTTATATACTTATTGAACATTAAAATTTCATTTGCTTTTCATTTAGTGTTTAATTTTATTTCTTTAAAGCACTGTACAAGTAATCCTTTTCTGTTGAATGTATACAGCATACATATATATACATCAAAAATCCGGAATTTTCGAAAAACCGGCCTTTCTCAGGTCCCAAAAATTGCCGGATTTTTGATTGTCAACCTGTATTTTATAAAAGAAGTCTTCAGGAGTAAAAGTATTTTTTACTCGATATATTTGTCGAAATATTTTTTACAGATGTAAAAAAATGACAATTCTTAAAGGAGTGACGTCGTAATTTGCATGATTCTCTCTCCATATGTCATTTTTCATCACAAATCTGCTACTCCCTTCCTCCCTCTAAGAGCATGAGGAAATTAATGGGTATTTTTCTTTTCATTTTATACACCCCTTTCGAATCAGGGGTCCTAGTCTCGAGTTTATCGTGTTACAACGCATTCGTGTTGGTGTCACGTGATACTGCTAACTCCCTATCAATTCTGTCTAAACATGGGAGTTGGTGTCACGTGATACTGCTAACACGAATGCGTTGTAACACGATAAACTCGAGACTAGGGCCCCAGGATGTTTACTAAGGGTCGGGGCAGCTTCCATCCGCCAGCTTCATCGACACCCGTGCAGAGGGTCCAGTTTTTCGGGATTATGGACCCGGAGTCAAGATTCCCGAAAAACTTTTCAGGTAATGCTGCATTCGGGACCCGAAAATTGGTCCTCCTGCGTGGCACTCAAATGCATTACTACTCGGCCATCCAGCCGCTTCTTCATGAGTATTAAGAATTATGTGACAAATTAACAAATATTATATATACAGTATATAATTTTACCTATCTAATTTTCACAAATTTATGTATGACAAAGTCAGATTGAATTAATTTGTTGTTATTATTTATTCTTCAAAGTAATTTATGTTAACACAAATTACATAATAATTAAAATCTGATATTTTGTATTTTAATGTTCAGTTTTAATTAGATTATAATTAAGATTTTTCTAGCTAATTCATAGAAAACAAAATATACTAATGTATGAAGTAAACAAACTATTAATTAATATATTAAAACACGCACTTAGAAAATTTTAAAACGGAACACTTAGTACTAAATAAACAATGCACTAATTGAATTTTCATAATAATATATAACTAATTAAACTAATAAATAAGTGAAATTCTTTAGTGTCTTAATTAATTAATTATTGTTCTCATTAATTAATTATTAATCAATGAGAAGCATGAGATACTTCTCATTTCATATGATCAATATTCTTTGATATTTCAGTTTTAGAATAATGTACATAAAGAACTAATATTAGAAATGGAAGTTAAATATTCGATCAGAAAGGAATGACAAACATGATAAAGAATTACATTTTTTTATTGATAATGCAAAGAATGCCATTAATTAAAATTTATCTTATGCGTAACTCTCAAAAGAGCAAGATCGATACGGATAAGGTTACCATAAGAAAAATGGACTCCAATATGAAAGGATCGGTTTGCTTGTGCTGCTACTTACAACCTTGCATAAATGTGGCATTTATCTATGGTATCGAGCTTTACATCTCTTGCAATCATAACAAATGGAACCCGCCCGGGCGCATTCAAAAAGTACTGAAAAAATTCTATTATGGATTCATCGAATTCGTTCTTTGGCAAGAAGTCTTTCTTACATTATGGCAATTAATTCCAGGATTGAATGCGAAAGCTCCCTGTATTCAAGGGTTCCAGATTTTAAAAAATGGAGCTATGATATTCAAAGTAGCAATGTTTATTTTGGCATTTGGTTATGCTTCCTCATTCACCTTTATTAAATATAACAAAATCAGCCTGAAGATTATGTTGAGAAGCACTGATTTTTGTTGGAAAAAGATGACACAGAGTAGTAATCTTAATGTCAGAAGACTTTTCTTGTTAGTGACTTTTATAGTTAATTGTTTTATAGTTTGGATTCAGTTTGTGAGAGCCTACTTTGCGTTTCCTTACATACGAAAAACGGAAAAATTTGAAGGTGAAGCTCTTTTCTGTAGTATACAGATGGGAATATGGGTCAATTTTCTTATTGGAGGAATCGGCTATCTTTTATTGCTGTCATTAATGTTTGTGTGGATAGGTTACAAAGAATTCCAACAAATTTTTGACGAATTAGCATTAATAAACACGGACGATGAGAATTTGAACTTTGATCTCGAAAATTTCATGATGCATCACGAAGAATTATGGAAATGGGTGAATCAGATCAACAATAAATATGGTTACATAAATATTATGATTTATTTTGGCATTACTTCCGGAACAAGCTTCTGCTATTACATGTATCTATTTATGGAGTTGGAAAATGCAGTTCGATGTGTTGTTTTGGGCTTAGTCGTTCTGTTCACATTCGTTTGTATACTCTACGGATTTGTGCTGAGTTCATTTGCATTTAATGTAAGCATTGGCATATATTACGTCCAGTTGTTACTAGTTTTAATTCTTGAATTAAAATAATTTATTTTCGTTTCAGATGGTGAATGTCTTTCAAGATATCCGGGGATTTGAGAAATACTATGTTCAATTGGAACAGAAATTAAAGGTATTTACTCTATTTTAACATGGATTTCTTCTACACTAACAGAAAATCTTATAATGGTATTTGTGAATTCAGATTTTAAATTTCATGAAGAGATTTGGAAAAGTTTCTTTGGGGCTTACAATGGGTGAATTCTTCTATATAAACAAGAACTTTCCTATTAAGGTAATTTAAAAAAAAATTTCTAATAAAAATTTACTTTATATTTGAAAAATATCTTTATTTTTTAGATGGCCAATACTTTGCATTCCGTTTTTTCTGGGCTTTTAAAATTAAGAGACGTTTCACACCATAAAAGAAACTGTAATCATGACAGTTTTGTTGCGAACATCACTGAAGTTTATGAAAATGTTTCATATTAAGCGATGCAATAACTAATAAAAGAAAGCCAAGAACATTATTAACTATTTAAGGAACTTAAATAAGCAATATTTGACACATTAAAATCGTTTATAGTTAAAAGTTGCCCATGAAGAATCTAAGAATATATCATTTTTCATTTAATTAAACTAGAATTGCTTGAAAGTTTTCAGAAAATATCCGACTAGACAAGGGGTCGCAAACTATGGCCCGCGGTCCAAGTACGGCCCGTTGCCTCTTTCTGTATGGTCCGCAAGCTAAGAATGGATTTTACAATTTTAAGTAACCTCAATGATGGCCGATTTGCGGAGTTTCGAGAAAGACCGCATGTGGCGCTCTTATAGCTTTTCATTCTACGCTCTTGTTGGCCCTGCTATTACTCCATGCACTCGCAGTTACAAATTAGGCAGAGTTTATAGTATCATGTGTATCGCTATTCTTCTTGTGTTGTTCTATCGTGAATCTGTAATAGTTCTCTGTATCGTTCTCGTTTATGACTCGTGCTTATCTATATCCAGCATGTCACTGTCAAAGCGAGAAAAGAAGAGTTATTTTTTACTTGTTATTTAAGTAGGCCTATCTACAGAAATATAGTGTGTCCCTCTTGGCCCGTGAAAACTAAAATATTCACTGTTTAGCCCATTAGAAAAAGGTTTGCCGACCCATGGATAATTTTTGCCACTAGATGGATTTAAATTGCTATTACATTTATTTACTTAGGGAGCATCCATTAAATTATTTCGCGCTGTTAGGGGAGAAAAGTAGAGTAGATTTGTGACGATAAATGTCATAGGGGAACGAGGAAGGAAGTCACGTTGTAAAAATGATTAGTTTTATAATTTAATGATTAAAAATTTTTTATAAAATAAAATGTTTATGCTTAATTATTCGAAAAATAAGGACAGTAATGTAACATTTGGAGATAACATTTCTTATAAAACGTAGCTAAGAAGTAATCAGTATCTAGTTCTATGAAATTTCTGTTCAGTTATTAGAAGATTTATTTTGGAAATTAAGGTTTTTTTGTTTTGGAAGTTCAATGATTCCTGTATATCATTTCCAAATTTCAGCTTTCTAGATCATAGAGAAGTACTCAAATTCTTGCGTGCATACTTACATACATATATGATAGTCAGAGCCGGCCCTAGTGTAGTCGGCGCCCTGCTGTAAAGTTCTTTTATAGCGCCCATAAAATTTTTAAAAACAATAGTGGCTAAATATACTTGTAAGGCCCTAATGCTGTGCATCACTTGCATCGTGCAAGTGATGCACAGCATTATGGCTCTGATTCTATCACAGCATTAGGCTCTGATGATAGTTAAGTGTTTTATATATATATATAGATTGCTTGAAGAGACAATAGTGGCTAAATATGCTTGTAAGGCGCCCCCAGACGGTGGCGCCCTAATGCTATGCATCACTTGCACGATGCAAGTGATACACAGCATTAGGCTCTGATGATAGTTAAGTGTTTTATATATATATATAGATTGCTTGAAGGATTGTTACAGATGGTGAATACCTTTCAAGATATCCGGGGGTTTGAGAAATACCATATACAACTCGAACAGAAATTGAAGGTATTTAATCTATTTTAACGTAGATATCCTCTACATTAATGGAAAATCTTATAATGATATTTATGAATTCAGATTTTAAATTTCATGAAAAGATTCGGAAAAGTCCCATTAGGGTTTACAATGGGTGGATTCTTCTACATAAACAACAGATTTCCTATGAAGGTAATTTTTGAAAAGAATTACTAATAAAAATTTACTTTATATTTGAATAATATCTTTATTTTTTAGATGGCCAATACTTTGCATTCCGTTTTTTCGTGGCTTTTAAAATTAAGAGACGTTTCACACCATAAAATAAACTGTAACCATAACAGTTTTGTTGGGAACATCACTGAAGTTTATGAAAATCTTTCATATTAAGCGATGCAATAACTAATAAAGAAATGCCAAGAACGTTATTAAGTATTTAATCAAGTGAAAAAGCAATATTGGATACATTAAAATCATGTATGGAAAAAAATGCCCATGAAGAATCTGAGAATATATCATTTTGGGATTTAATTAAATTAGAATTGCTTGAAAGTTTTGAGAAAATATTGGACTAGACGATAAGGTTAAATTATTTCTTTTATTTTGCGCCCCTTTCCAATCAGAAAGATTACTAAGGGGGCGAAGCTTTAGTCAGCCAGATTGGCCGCGTGGAAACGTTTCGGCTTTCCACTCTGGAGGACCCGGGTTCGAATCCCGGGTCCCACCCCTTGAAAATATTTATCATGGGGTGCGGGCCCGGCACGTCGATCCTCGTCCTCCATAATCCGGCTGACCCCTCCGCAGGGTGGGCAATCTGTGGAAGGGCTTGTTTCGCCCCGCCACATAGTATTCTACCTGAATGGAGTGTGGTGTCATTTGTTGACAAAAAAAAGGGACGGAGCCAATACCAACCACGGGCTCCACCCACACCCGTGAGGGGGCCGGATGGTGAAGGACTGGGATCACCGCGCCGGGGCCAATAACCCGAAAAAATCCAAGACCAGAACACAGGACGAGAATCCAGGTCCTCCTGCGTGGCACACCGATAGCGTTACCACTCGGCCATCCGGCCGCCGAGGTTAGATTGTTAGGTTAGGTTAGTTAAGCCGCCATACCACACAAGGGATATACAGTGGATTCCGCTTAATTGGGACACGTCAGGCCAAACCATTTTGTCCCAATTAAGCGGCTGTCCCAATTAAACGAAGTAATAATAAATTCTAAAATAAAATATGTAATTCGTAAGTAAATAAATATTAGTTAAAAATTAATAATTAAGTACCTATTTTAATGATTTATTAAAATAGGTACCTAATGTAATTAGGTACCTATTTTAATGCTTTATTAAAATAGGTACCTAATTATTAGATTTTATCGATCTCCGTTTTCAATACTGGGCCGCTGATATTCACGCTCGCCCGCTAACTATAGAAATCCACTGATCTAATGCTTCTTCGACTTCTGAATCCTTTCCATCACGCTTTCTTATGGACAGTTCCTGGAATTTCTTTCTGTTATGCCCACTTCTTGCACAGTTGCTTTGATCTTCTGGAATTTCTTTCTGTAATGCCCACTCCTCACACAGTTGATTTTCTTGTTAGAATTTCTTTCTGTAATGCCCACTTCTCACGTAGTTGATTTTCTTGTGACTTCTGGATCCTTTCCATCACGCTTTCTTTTGGATGTTCCCGGAATTCTAGATCCTTTCCATCACGTTTTCTTTTGGATGTTCCTGGAATTTCTTTCTCTTTTCCATCACGCTTTCTTTTGGATGTTCCCAGAATTTCTTTCTGTAATTCATCACACTTTCTTTTGAATGTTCCTGGAATTTTTTTCTGTAATGCCCATCCTCACGCAGTTGATTTTATTGTTGTAGGAGACGCGCTATGGTAGATTTTGCTTTCTTTTCGATGTTTCTGGAATTTCTTTCTGTAATGCCCACTCCTTACGCAGTTGATTTTTGTTGTAGGAGAGATGTCTATGGTAGATTTTGGTTTATTTATATTATATTTACCTATACCGGTTATAGCTACCTATAGCTATACACGGCTATACTAGTCTTGTATTACTGTAATAACTCTAGTGATGAATACATGTATCTTTTCCAAGTTGTTGTTCTTTTGTGTGTCGATAATAACCTAAACTGCTATTTAAACAAGTAACAACACGTGTTTTCTATGGGATCATAAAGTTTCTCGTGAATAAAAGCCTGTTTTGAACACATAAATGGTATATCTACCTTGAAAACTGTCACACAATTCTGAACTATTTTTTAATGCGTGATTTATTCTGTTTAAAAACATGTTTTGGATTATTTTTACATCTTAGTTTGTTACAGCTCTGAAATATCATGAATATGATGATCTGTAAAAATGATATACTAAATATCGATCAATATTTTTATAGTAACATTCAGCAAAATTTATTGGATCAACTTTTTGAGTATGATTATCAGTTCATTATTTTATTTTAGTTCAAAAATGGAGAAATTTGATGATTTTTATATGAGACGTAATTATCAAAAATGGCGACGATCGCCATATAATATTTTTGATATCAATGCAAAGTCTCATAATAAAAATGTAATATTCAAATAACGAATGATGATATCAAAGAAGAATCGATATATTAATTTTTATGGATTATTATATTTGAAACAATTTTATATATCTGAATAACGCTTCGGATCTCAATAAGGTAAGATACGGCGCTGTCAATTACAGTTAATAACAAAAAAATCGAAAATAAATTTAGTAGTATTTTGAGCAATTCTTTCGAAATTATCGAAAACGTGTCTTTATAAAAAATTATAATAAAATTGTTTAATCAAGAACGTTTTATATATGTTACAGTAAAAGAGATTAATCCGGTGATTATGTATACTCGCCGGTTCATAGTGGTAAATATAATAAATTAATCAAATTTACCAAACATTTTGATTAATAATGCTTTCTCGTCGAACAACGAAGTAGTTGACTGCATTTATCTTCATGTTAATAAGTTCAGCTTTAAGTGGTCAAAGAAAATAAGATTTCACTCGGTTCAAGAAATAATTGCAAATGAAGGTGCGGAAATCACAATTGACATACCGATAAAGTTATCTTTAAAACTTGAACACGATAGACCCGATATTTTTGTATATGATAAAAAAAAGAATGACTTATTGAGATTGGAATCACAAATAAAGATTTGTTAATAACAGTTGAAAATGAAAAAATGAAGAAATTTGAATTATTGGGAAATGAATTGAACATGATGCATAAATGCCGAATAAAGATAATTTCCTATGAGATGACTTGGAATGATATTGCAACAACTTACCACAAAAATCATATCCGAGCTATCGATTTGCCTCTAAACGTAGAAGCAAATCGATAGCTCATATCGGGATATCAAACGTATCTTCGAGAAGACTCTGAAAAGTATCTTTGAAAAAAGACATGGATTTGGCCAGAAGGATATTGAAAACGTACTGAAACGACTAAAGATAATCGAAGTTAAAGATAATTGAGTGCTAAGATGATGTTGTAAAAGTGAAACAATAGAATCATATAATTAAATTATTAATTAAAACAAAAAAAAACTGGAAATTTCATGATATTTATCAACTACGTTTGGGAGTTATGTAAAATTCTGGTACAAGTGAGAAATTTAGTGAAATTTATTAAACTTAATAAGATGATTGGTTAATTCTCAAGTAAATTCGAGTAATGACCAAATTTCAAAAACTGAACAACAAGATGATTGGTGATTATACATAATAGCCGGCGATTATGCATAATCATCAATTAATCACTTTTACCATAACATACTGTATACAGTGAAACCTTGTTATCTCGAAACCGTTGATACGTAGGAAAAAATTTTTTCCGTGTACTTTGGCCATTAAACCAATGTAATTTCAATAGTTATCTCGAGGCGGCCGGATGGCCGAGTGGTAACGCGTTTGCGTACCACGCTGGAGGACCCGGGTTCGCGTCCCGGGTCTGGTCACGGATTTTTTTCGGGGTGCTGGGTCCGGCCCGGTGGTCCCCGTCCTTCACCATCCGGCCCCCCTCCACGGGTGTGGGTGCAGCCCGTGGTTGGAACTGGTTCACCATCCGGCCCCCCTCCACGGGTGTGGTTGGAATTGGCCCCGCCCCCTTAGTAATCTCCCTGATTGGAAAGGGGCGTAAAATATGCAAAAAAAAAAAATAGTTATCTCGAAGTATTTTCATCAAAACCCTCGTTATCTCGAATTAGTTTATAATTTTTGTGCAAAGGAAATTAAAAATACTTGCGAATTTTCCCTCGCTTTCGGAGTCTAAACAAAGGATTTAAATTTGATAAAAGAACGTAAATGCGATACCGACACCGTACAGTACTTTTTTGTGCATGCTCGGAATACTCAACATGCCATACAGTAGTTTCGTTTTATAAGCTTCACTTCTAATTGTTGATAGGTTTTTAGTCAATATGGTCGTGCTTATTTAATAATATTTTCAACCTTTGATTTATAAGGTGCAGGATATTTAAACGCTAATTTTCATGGAAAAAAGGGTATCTTATGCATTACTGACATAAAAATCTTTATTTAAAATTGAATCCTGATATCACGAAGACTCTTTATATGGAATTTTTTTGTTCCCGTGTGATTCGAGATATCGAGGTTCTACTGTATATCGGATGTCACCTTTTAATGGCCAGGGGGCAGCAAAATCGAAACCGCTGTCAGCCATGTTGATGGAATAATCGCATCGTCTGCTAACGATCGTTTCATGGTATTTTCGTTTTGTAGTGTCGAAAATGTTTTAAATAATTTTCTTTAGACGCTTCACTAATTGTTCAGAATTAATATATATTCTAATAACATTTTTCTACTCAATAAATTCGATGAAATTCTTTCAGCCTTTTCGGTTTCCATGAAAGAAATTGAAATACAGTGGGTGATCGGTTAACGAACACTTTCGAGAAAGACTTTTATGTTCGGATAACGAACACTTCATAGAACGAACTGTGTGATCCGCGGACTGGCGGAATGACAGATTGGCCGGATGGCCACGTTGTAAAGCTCTGGCTTATCATCCTGGAGGATCCGAGTCCATAGAACGAACTGTGGGATCCGCGGACTGGCGGAATGATAGATTGGCCGGATGGCCACGTTGTAAAGCTCTGGCTTATCATCCTGGAGGATCCGAGTCCCACTCCTCCAATTTTTTAGGAGTGGTCCGGGCCCGGGCAATTGAACCTCATCCTTCAACAATCTGGTCCTTAACTAACCTAACAGGTTAGGCCTTGCGCGTTCGTAGATATATAGGTAAGGACAGGGCCGCCGAGAGAAATTTTCGGGCCCGTGACAAGTCTGTAATCCGGGCCCCAATTAGCTTAGGCCTTGCGCGTTCGTAGATATATAGATAAGGACAGGGCCGCCCAGAGAAATTTCGGGCCCGTGACAAGTCTGTAATCCGGGCCCCAATTAAAAAAAGTTCACTTTGGTTTAATAAAAAGCCATATAAAACATTAAGCATTTATTTAAAAAAAGGCAAACAATAAATTCAAAATTCCATATATTACATACTATGTTATATATGAAAAAGTTTATTTTGGTACGACTGCTTTAGGTGCTCTGTCGGCAGCCTGTGAACTATTGGACACTTTATGTGTCACTTCAGATCCGACGGTCGGGCCCTTTTTGATGCCGGGCCCGTGACAAAAGTCATGGATGTCACCCCCTCTCGGCGGTCCTGGGTAAAGATGGGAGTTTTTTACAAAAAACAAATGAAAAAATTATTAAAGAAGGCAAGAGAGAGATTTTACAACATTTTGATCCTAGAATGAATGCACTCATACCAGGAGGAGGTCAGTAGGCTTGGGAATCTCGACCACGATAATGCTATTAATCACTTCCGATAAATCTTGAAGAAGAGAGAAAAGCAATCGACATTGGACAGATTCTTTAATGGAAAAAATAAACATATAATAGATTAAAATGTTTATGTATGTATATATTATTATTATTATATATAAATAAACGTAGTAAGAAATTATATAATTTTTTATTTATGTTTATTGAGTCTCCAGAACGAATTAATCAAATTCCCATATAAACCTATGGCAAATCGATAATCGATTAATGAACAATTCGGATAACGAAAATTGTCTTGGAACGGATTATGTTCGTTAACCGATCACCACTGTACATCATTTTGACATTTTTTGTTATGAATATTATATTCTCATTCTTATCCGTTGATCCGCCATAGTTACAGATGGCTATCACCTTCATAAAATTTTTCTCTATAGATATATATTATATAATGATGGTATCTCCTGACATTTGAAAGTCGAACAGAATTGTCAGAAAGATGTCTAGATGAGAATTCGAGAAATGAATCGTCAGAGAACACTTTCATTTTCTTTAGTCTCTTTTTTTTTATTTAAACTCTTCGAAATCTGATCATTACTAGAGTTTACTTGAGAATTAATTATATCAAGTTTTAACTCCAACGAAAATATTTCCGAGATTCTTAGTACGCTACTCTTCATCGCCATGCTTAGATATCCGAATTGTCATTAAAAACTGAACGAATCGAAATTTTCCTCGTTTGTCATCATATTTCCTTTGCATCGCCATGCTTAGGTATCCGAATTGTCATTAAAAACTGAACGAATCGAAATTTTCCTCGTTTGTCATCATATTTTCCACGGGAGATATACAATCAGTAATTGATCAGATAATTTTCTTCCTTAATGTCGTTATAAGAATACGCACTGTTCCAGAAACTAACTTCTTTATCTTGAAATAACAGAATAAATATAAAAGAATCTACTTTGAGTTCTTTGGTTATCTTTGCAATAAAAATTATCTATTTTATTAAAGTTTGATAGCACCTTAATAAATTTCGAATCAGATTTATGTTTTTAAATGAATATTTTTACACAATATCGAAATTTTAATCACACGGCAATGGCGACGAATCTTTAACTCCCTAAAAACTGAGTTATTTCTTTAGAAATAGAATTAATGAGCTTGGCGAATGAAGGAAAGACAAAGAAAATATTTTTATTATTGTTTTGCGTTGAGAAAAGTTTATATTTTATAGGGGAGAATATCGTGCAATTTATATCGCTAATTTAATGCGGAGGGGCAAGTATATTTGATATATGCTAAAATAATAAATTGTTATTCCAGAAAATATGTTTTATTTTATTTTTCCGCCAGTTTTAATTCGGAAATCCGTCATTCTTACTAACATTTAGGATATTTTCATATTTTGGATATGTTAAGGGTAGAGAATGATTACATTTCTTCATGTAAAAATGCAAAATGGCGAAAAACATTCTCTATATGAAGTTAACCTAACGTTAAAAGAAGTAATATTGTTTAATTTGAATAATAATATTTTATTAATAGGCTTTATGTTGTAATCCTATATAATAGACAATTAAAATTCATTTATATAGATCAATACGGACTATACAAAAGGTACTTACAGTGGGTGATCGGTTAACGAACATAATCCGTTCCAAGAAAATGTTCGTTATCCGAATTGTTCGTTAACCGGTCATCGATTTACCATAGGATTTAATGGGAATTTGATTAATTCGTTCCGGAGACCAAAGAAACATAAATAAAAATGATATAACTTTTTACTTATGTTTATTTATATGTAATAACAATCATATATACATAACTTTTTATAATAATTTTTTACTGCAATTTTACAAATAAAATTCGAATAATTTCGGCTTTCAAAAGGAAATAGAGAAATAAAGAAAAATTACCCGATAAATTGATGGAACTTCTTGCAATCGATGGCGTTTTAGAATCGATACCTGACCCGATCCAATAACACATTAATTCTTTTCCCGGAGGAGGACAATGTCTGATTGCATCGTCTTTCACTCTAGGTTACATTAGATTTTATTTACGACTTTATCGCGACATCTGCAAGTTGTATTAGTTTCAATTTAATCGTTATATCCTTTACAGTTTATTAATCTCTCTTTATGTTGTAGAGACAAGATTCTCAGGGCCGGGTACAACGATATCTTTATCCTTTGTTTTTCTTTGAAGGTGTCACTCCATTCAAATTCTTTTCGTATAATTTTCGATGAGGTGGGGAGTGACACCTTACAGCCTATCCGAATTCTGAGTCTCCACAATAGCAAAAAAAAAAGAATTGTAAATCTGTTTTTAACATGCTAGAATCATAAATAAAATGGCAGATTTCCGGGTCGTTCCTCTAGTGAACGTCTTATTATTTTCTATCATTTCAGAAGTAGAAATATAAAGCTTCCCTTAATTATAAAAATTGTCTTCAAATTACTTTTTATATTAATTTTTTACTGCAATTTTACAAATAAAATTCGAATAATTTTCTCTCTTCAAACTTCGGCTTTCAAAAGGAAATAGAGAAATAAGGAAAAATTACCCGATAAATTGATGGAACTTCTTGCAATCGATGGCGTTTTAGAATCGATAAAATACGATATAATAAAGATTAGCTCTTAACTTATATTGATGTTTTCCGCATTCATGACTTTAATTTAAATATTTGCTAGTCATAAAATATTTAATAATTTATAATTTCTTTGATGCAACTCAATTCTAATAAGTGATGCTATAAAGTGAAGTAAGTGACGGTAGTAAGTAATCTATAAAGTAAATTATTTACTTTCATGTCATTATCGTATTTATTACTATTGATATTAAAAAAGAATTTCTCTAATAAGATCCGTCATTTCTCGATAACTGATCAGGATTGTAACTTAAGCTTAGAATTTAGCGAATTATTTACTAGAATAGGTTTTAAAACGCATGTATGCAAATCTATACGAAAAGTTTTGTTTGAAATGCTTTTTGAAACCATGTTTAAGCACGGCTTTAGTTTATGGTTTGGATCCTTTCGTTTCTTGCAACTGTCAAAATGCGATACAAATTTTTACCTTAAGAAAGAAGCAGAAAAAATTCTATTGCAGATCAATCGAATTCCTTCTATGGGAGCATGTCGCGCTCATGTTATGGCAAACAATTCCGATTATAAACCGGGTTGCTCCTTGTATTTCAGGATTTGCAGCTATCAAAAGTAACGTTGTCGTATACAAAATGGCGATTACCTTTTTTGCCGCATCTTTAGCTTCGACGTTCAGTTTTCTGAAAAATAATAAGCTGTGTCCGAAATTCGCGTCAAGTAATGTAAATTGTTTTCATCTGAAAGAAATACACGAAGCCAAAGCTATCGTGAATAGTATTTCCTTGAACTTTTCATTGCTTATCGTTATTATTTCGCTTTCCTTTCAAATCTTGAATGTGTTTGCCATGTATCCTCCCTTGGAAGCTGGACAGAATTTCTTAGGCGAAGCGCTCTTTTGTTCCGTAGAAGTTGGAATATGGATAAATTTGCTAATTGGAATACTAAGCCATTACCTGTTACTCGGAGGGCTGTTTATATTCCTGACAAAGAAAGCTTTTCAGCAAGTCTCAGACGAATTATCGCTATTAAGAATACGTGATTTCAATGTAAAGTCCAAATTGCAGTTAATCATGTGGTACCATCAAGAAGTATGGAGTTTCGTCGAACAATTGAATAACAAAGTCAGCTATCTGTTCGTCGTTATCTACGCATTTGTCACTTCAGCAACAAGTTTCAGCTATTATATGTTTTTGCACATAGATCAAGAAGAAGCAATTAGATATGCAGTTTTAGGAGTAGTCGTCATTTTTACTTTCATATCTATAATGTATGGTTTTCTTTTATGTTCTTATGCATTTGTAGTAAGTAACCATAATATATATAAATTATTAGTTTATTTGGAGTTCGAAAATTTAGAATTTTCTCGTTTATAGATGCAGAATACTTACCAAGATATTCGTCAGTTTGCAAAATGTGAATTAAAATTTGAATTCGAGTTGAAAGTAAGTTCATAATTTGACTTAATAGCACATTTTCATAAATATAAATGAAACCTTAGGTAGATATTTTTTCTTTAAATAGATTCTGAACTTCATGAAGAGATTCGGTCAAGTACCATTGGCACTTTCTATGGGCAGATTCTTTTACATCACCAAAAAATTTCCTACTAAAGTAATCCTTAACATAGATTTTATTATAGAATCTAGTTTAAATTTATATTTTTGTTTTTTCTCTATTCTGATAGATGGCTAGCACTTTACATTCTATTTTTTCGGGACTATTAAAGATGAGAGACGTTTCTCGTCCAAGAATGAACTGCGATTTAATTCCTATCTCTAACACTACAGATATTTACAGAAATATTGAAAATTAACTTTTGAATGGTAAAAATTTTTAAACATTTTTGTAGAATTCAAAAGTAAATTTTTTCTGAGAGTTTGTTTTAATGAGTTACTCTATTTAAAGGTTTTACACTATTGCCTCTACAGAAAGAATATAAGATGGTGGATCAGTTAAAAGCATATCTTCGATGGGATCTTTTTTCTGTTTTTATTTAGTAATTATATAATGATTTCTATAGCGATAAGACTAATCCATCGATGTTTGGGCTAATCAAATATCATCATGGTACGCCCATATCTGTGGTATCAGTCTCAGGAATAGATGAATTATGAGGATTAATGTATCCTGATTTCCATGAAAAGATGAAATGGAATCCGAGATCCACTTCTCAAAATATTTTTCACACAGTTGAATAGCTCGAAATTTTGCAAATTATGAATGCTATCAATACATAAAATTTATAATATTATTATTGATATTTTAAAATTAAGTCCATAAGTGATCAAATAATTTATAAATAAGTTAATTATATAACTTTTACCTATCTCTTATAAAAAATGTTTACACTTTCGGCATTTGTTTAGATTATCGTTGCAATCTAAACAAAATTAGATTACAATTAAGTATTAGGATTAAGATTAATTATAGATTATCTGGAAGATTTGAAGCGGCCATGGAAGCAGTTTTCCTCTGTTCCTAACTTATTATGAGTCCTCCTAAATCAGTAAATCTTTCATAATATTAACTTAATAGTATCCTACCAAAAACATAAATGTGAAAAAATGGGCCAAGTTCTATTCTACCAGTTTTTGGCCACCAAAAGAGTGTAGAAATCTAAAACGGTGTCAAGTTCCATTCCAACCCCAATGTCGAAAAATGAGATTAAATAAATTTAATATAATTTCACCTCTTCAGGCTTTTTACTTGCAAGTTTTTCAGTTATATTAGGCTAAGGGCGCACTAACAACTTTCTCTGAGCAACTAAATAGTTGACAAAATAGAGCACATTGGTCCTGATGACAGAGCGCGTACTGGCAACTTTTAAATCTCGGCAACTAAAAAGTTACATGTTCTATTTTCAAGTCAACAGAACTGTTGCCCGCTTGAATGGAACATACATATTTAAACCTGTCATAGCGTACTGATTACAATTTAGTCGCTGTCTTTCGTTACAACGCCTGCATTGTGCTGCACCATAAACGTTATTTAATATATTTGTTTTTGTTGTTTGCATATTTAAAATTGTTTTGTTTTATGTCATTTGACTTCCAGTCTTTCATAAATGAAATATAAAAGAGACCAGCACTCTACAACAAAAGTTGAGAGTACAGCGACAGAAACTGGAAGGAACAATTATAGAACGAAGTATGTAAAATTTGAATCGAAAAATGGCATACACTTTCACCTACTGATTTGTCAGAAAAACAACATCGTTAATAACAACTTATCAAAACTTTCCATGCTAATCCGAAAATAATGGTAAAATTTAGTACTGTTTTCCCGTAAATTGTGAGTTTGTAAAATTGACCGTTTATCAATCTTGAGCTCATTATTGGGTGCACCCAATATTGTTTTTCGCGTTTCTTTTTCTTAAACGTAGAGCTAGAGCTCAAACACACACGGCTTTGACATTCATATCGATACTGGCAATAAAACAATGTTTCGAAAGCAACTATTTAATCGTCAGTGTGCCCTTAATCTTAAGTTATTTTATAACCAGCTATCATAGATATTAAAACAGCACCCCAATTTTTCTTGATATTTAAATATATTTATTAATTTATTTGCTTGTAATATATTAATATTTTTTGCTAAGTTGTTATATTGAATAAACACGCTAAATAAATAATACTCTGAGATAGAGAACTTGGCCAATTTTCACATTTAGGTTTTTGGTGAGATAAATTTTGTAAGAGTCCCGCACGTAAGTGGACTGGTATAAACTTAGATTAAAAAGTTTATATAAATTTTATCTATTTTAAACTAACAATCATAATCGTTAGATGACAAACTCAGCCTAAAGTAGCAAACAAATGTAGCGCTGACTTCGCTTATCAGCAAACTCAGCAATTGATGACGTCACTTATACTAAGCGGACCGTCCAGTTGGACAGCTAGACGGTCTGCTGAGTCAGCTGCTTACCAACTGGATGCACCCATATTTACTATAGTTTATTATTCTTTCTTTATGTTGTGGAGGACAAGGTTCTCCGGGCCGGATAAAACGATATTTTTATCGTTTGCTTTACTTTTAAGATGTCACTCAGTTCAAATTCTTTTCGTAATTTTCGATGAGGTGTGGGAGTGACACCTTGCATCCGACCCGAATCATGGGTCTCCATAATTTTAATTCTTCGCGCGACGCCATTTTTTCTTTTAACAGATGCTTATAAATTATCTGTTTCGTATTAACAATGTTTTAATACAGGTGGTAAAGAATGGTATTCGGCCGGAACCACGAGAATATTTCGGAATAACCAATTTTTCGTTTTCATATTCCGTTTTTGCATAATAAAAATTCTCATATACATAAATAAATTAAGCCTAATTTTTCATAAAATTTATAAATTATAAACTAACCATTCCTAACCATAAAATTTCATATATTCAACACGAAAATACAGTATAATGATGCATAGAAACAGGAGCGGCTGGTGCATAGGCACTGGGAACTGCAGCACCCCAATTTTTCTTGATATTTAAATATATTTATTAATTTATTTGCTTGTAATATTTAATTTTATCAACAATCCAATTCAATTTTCTTATTTTGTATAAAAAAAATAATAAAAATCTATCTTATAGCATTTAGGAGAATGAAAGACGCTAGTGGCACTGTGTTTATCACAGTGCCATATTGCAACTCGCGCATATTCTCACAAGCATATGCACGTCATGATGGCATGCGTGGATGCGAGCTTATTAGGCCGTGACACACTGAACGCGACGCGAAGCGAAACAAAGACAACAGAAAAATTTGCATTCTTCGCTTCCCGTTGCACTGCGTCGCAGCCTGTCTACATTGCAGTCGAGTTACTTCCCATGTTTCATGGATTCAGCTATCATAGATATTAAAACTTGTAAAGTTAAAGTCTGAAGAGATGACACTGTGTTGAATTTATTTCAGTATTTAAATCTCATTTTTCGACATTGGGGTTGGAAATTTATTTCAGTATTTAAATCTCATTTTTCGACATTGGGGTTGGAATGCAACTTGGTACCGTTTTAAATTTCTACACTTTTGGTGGTCAAACTGGTAGAATAGAACTTGGCCCATTTTTTCACATTTATGTTTTTGGTGGGATTTTAATATTTTTTGCTAAGTTGTTATATTGAATAAACACGCTAAATAAATAATAATCTGAGATAGAGAACTTGGCCAATTTTCACATTTAGGTTTTTGGTGAGATAAATTTTGTAAGAGTCCCGCACGTAAGTGGACTGGTATAAACTTAGATTAAAAAGTTTATATAAATTTTATCTATTTTAAACTAACAATCATAATCGTTAGATGACAAACTCAGCTAAAGTAGCAAACAAATGTAGCGCTGACTTCGCTTATCAGCAAACTCAGCAATTGATGACGTCACTTATACTAAGCGGACCGTCCAGTTGGACAGCTAGACGGTCTGCTGAGTCAGCTGCTTACCAACTGGATGCACCCATATTTACTATAGTTTATTATTCTTTCTTTATGTTGTGGAGGACAAGGTTCTCCGGGCCGGATAAAACGATATTTTTATCGTTTGCTTTACTTTTAAGATGTCACTCAGTTCAAATTCTTTTCGTAATTTTCGATGAGGTGTGGGAGTGACACCTTGCATCCGACCCGAATCATGGGTCTCCATAATTTTAATTCTTCGCGCGACGCCATTTTTTCTTTTAACAGATGCTTATAAATTATCTGTTTCGTATTAACAATGTTTTAATACAGGTGGTAAAGAATGGTATTCGGCCGGAACCACGAGAATATTTCGGAATAACCAATTTTTCGTTTTCATATTCCGTTTTTGCATAATAAAAATTCTCATATACATAAATAAATTAAGCCTAATTTTTCATAAAATTTATAAATTATAAACTAACCATTCCTAACCATAAAATTTCATATATTCAACACGAAAATACAGTATAATGATGCATAGAAACAGGAGCGGCTGGTGCATAGGCACTGGGAACTGCAGCACCCCAATTTTTCTTGATATTTAAATATATTTATTAATTTATTTGCTTGTAATATTTAATTTTATCAACAATCCAATTCAATTTTCTTATTTTGTATAAAAAAAATAATAAAAATCTATCTTATAGCATTTAGGAGAATGAAAGACGCTAGTGGCACTGTGTTTATCACAGTGCCATATTGCAACTCGCGCATATTCTCACAAGCATATGCACGTCATGATGGCATTCGTGGATCCGAGCTAATTAGGCCGTGACACACTGAACGCGACGCGAAGCGGAGCGAAACAAAGACAACAGAAAAATTTGCATTCTTCGCTTCCTGTTGCACTGCGTCGCAGCCTGTCTACATTGCAGTCGAGTTACTTCCCATGTTTCATGGATTTGCGATAGATGTCGTTTGTGGAGTGTGGTTGATTTGTTTTTTATTTTTTTACTTCTAAAACAAATTCTATATCTGAATCCCAATCACACGGTTAAACTTTCGCCATTTTCCAAATATATAAAACATTCGTTTCTATTGGTTGATTTTTTCCTTCGCGTCTAGCCGCACCGTATTGTTCGCGGGTGCTGATTGGTCAAAGTTCAATTTTTTCATCTCCTTTCGCGCGGCTATGCGCTTTAACTCGAGCAGCCGCACTGGAAAAGCTAGTCCAAGACACACTGTATGCGCGTAACCGCGCGAAGTTGCTTTCTTATGCTTCGCTTCGCGTCGCTTTCAGTGTGTCACGGCCTTTAGCGTAATGCGGCCTGTTCGTCGCGCAGTTCCACTGTTGTTTATATGCAGGTTGCGCTGCGCCAATAGTTGCGTGTTGAGAGTGCTTATCATGTTTACTCCGTATCTTTAAATATTTGGAAATTACAATTAAAGACATAACATTTTGAATTATATTAAACTATATAATTTTATCGACAATAAATAACATTTTTTCATTTTTAATTTTTTTAAATTTTTACTATAATTTTGTATTTTTCCATATATGTATATACTGTATTTAAAGTGTGTATGCATATTTCTAAAGTTGCAGCACCCCACGATTTCAAGTCACGAAACGCCAAACTTAAAAAAATGCCATTAGAACTAGTGGAGAGCTATGAAAATTTTAACAAAGAGCTTGCACTTCATCTTGTAAAAAAAATATTAAATTCTAATTAAATATTTTACTTTTTACAAAAACAGAAAATACAAATAATTTTGCATGCACAAAATAACATTTCAAAATAAAGAAAAAATCTTTAAAATATAAAAAAATCGCAAAATATCACTTAAATTGCATAAAATAACGAGTAAATTTAATTATATGGCACAATTTATGCCAGAAAACATGCCACACATTATTTTCTTCTCCTTTCATGTTAGTTGATCTTCTAAGAGGTGCCATTATTCAAGATGTAGGCCTACATTCATATACGTAAATACGCGGAAGAAAAAGATTAATGTAAGTGAAAGTATGATTATGACACGCAAGACATGTGTTTTTCTTAGAATATGCAAATAAAAAGAACAAGGGGCTCGCAAATTAGAGACAAATTTAACAAAGGCCTCGGGCGAGTCCCCTATAGCTCACCCCTGATTAGAACTAATAATTTATAAGATGTAGCTCTCTAAACATTTAACATACGATGGTTTTTGTTACTTTTGAAATGATGTCAGAACCGGGACACGCCTAATCTCCCGCTTCTCAGACACATGAACTAACACTAATCTTTATTTTAATTAAAGATTCGTGTTAATTGAACTACATCGTGGTATGATTGAACGCATGTATATATTCATTAAAAAAGACTGCTGTGTAGGCGACGCCGCATTGCTAAATGTAACGCGACGCGACGCGCTCGATCAATACGGGTGAAGTAAGTCACAAAAATAATTGAAAAATTAACATTCTCAGAATTTTTCCTTTACCTGTATCCAAAGATCTATACTTGTGCTAAATTTAAAGTCTCTACGTCTACGGAAAGCACACTATAATTTTGATAAGTGAGTCAGTGCCAAAATTTGTGATTTTTTGGGGCCTCTATCTCCTAGACACTTTGAGATTAAAGCTTGAAATTTTTAGGGTACCATGAGGAAATAAAGCTTAATAACGTATACAATTTTCATGTTACTAGCTTAATCGAAAGCGAAGTTATGGAGGTGGCAAATAGGGCTTAAGTTGGTTCGTGTAAATATACACACGGTGTGCGCCGCGGGAACTTGGCCCGGCGCACTGCCGTGCGCTTGATCCCAACAACAGGAGAGATTAAAAAAGGATAAATGTTATAATCCAAGAAAGAAATCATCTTAAAAAAACCTAATTGCATCTGATAAAGGCTGAAACTACCCAACAAATCCCACGAAAGAAAACATAAATCGCTTTATTATGATGACTAATATGATGAAACATAATTAAACTTGAAACAACATTGTGTCTATTTTTATTTACTTTTATTCATTTTATTTATCTCTAAAAATTATTGTATATGTTTAAACACTGTATTATTTTATATATCAACCCATTATATTGTAAGAATTGAGGGAAATAATTTTAAAGCATGTTTTTGTTCACCATTTTATTTTTAAAACTAATAAATTCTAATTCATTACAATTATAGATAATGTGGAAGATTGGAAGCGGATTTTCTCTATTTCCAACTTATTATGGGTTCTCTGAATCAGTAAATCTTTCATAATATTAACTTAATCATATAATTATCTGGCTCCATTTCCCCATTTTCTCATAATATAAGTAGCCTGAAAATTTGAAAATTTTATCTTCAATCGTTCTTGACATATTTCCGAACAATCTATCATCCAAATAAAATGAAAATAGCTATATACACAAGAATATTCTTTTCTTTTTAGCGCTTATAAAATAACCATATCTGTATATCAATATTTAGTTAAGAATATATTTGCTTAACTTCCAGAGGGACTTTCGCATTGTGAATTCTTAATATCTTCTGGGAAAATCAATCAAATGCAATTTTAAATAAATAAATGATGCTTTAACAAATGTGACTATTCTCGAAAGAATTGGCATTGTGATTTTTTCGAGAAAAATGCTGCGTATAGTTCAGTCAATTAGACAAATAGCTATAAAAAATGTTTTGTCGAATTAATAAGAAATTTTTTTCCAATAAAACTTAATTCCATTCATATTATAAAATAAATATTTTAAATTACTGTTAATTTGAAAAACAGTCTGAAAGATCCGGAGAAGTTTAAATGAATCTCCTGATGCAAATAAATTATTTTTTCATATTACAGTATTTTTTTTTTTTATGGAGTCAGTACACAAAAATATCGAGATTTAAACATTTATAATGTTTTTAGAGATATATAAAACGAATAAATAAATAATTTATTTATTATTTGTTTATATATGATATCTGATTATATTTCATCGAATTAGTAATCATAACGAAACGATTTATGTTTTTTTTTGTAACTCTTTCAGTTAATTTCTTTTATTAGATTACAAACATTATGTAAATTGATACAGAAAATGCAAAATTTTATATCAAAGATAGGTAAAGATATACACAGTAAGACCCCGCTTAACGCTGCTCCGTTTAACGCTGTTTCGATATAACGCGGTTTTTTCGAATTCTATATTTTTATTGATTCACTTTGGCATGGTTTTTCAAACTGTTATTCTTACATAAATCAGAAATTATAGGAATTTGTTACATTGATACTCCTATGCCGTCTCACTGTGCATTTGATATCAGTGCAGTGCAGTCAGTACATACACATAAAGTCTGCTGCGGTCAGAGTTCATATTTATGATTGGTCATCAATGTTATTTTACAATAATTCGTAGGAACTTGTTACATTGATACTCCTATGCCGTCTCACTGTGCATTTGATTTATCAGTGCAGTACAGTACATACAAAAGTCTGCTGCGGTCAGAGTTCATATTTATGATTGGTCATCAATGTTACTTACTAATAAAAATAGCAATTATCCCATTTTAGTTTTAACCCGAATGCTACCATAATAAATAACAATTATCCAATTTTAGTTTTAACTTGAATGCTGCCACTTTAAACTATAAAATAATAATTATACAGTCATCAATGTTATTTTACAGTAATAAAAATAACAATTATCTCATTTTAATTTTAATCTGAATGCTGCAACTTTAAACTATAATTCCTTGAAGTTTAAACGTTTTTCTTTCATCAATATTTTTTCGTTGTTTATAGTTTACTGCATCGTGATTACTGCCTTTTGGCTTTTTATTTTCTAATTTTAAGAATTTTTTCATGAATGTTTTATGAATACAAATGTTTTATTTTCTAATTTTAAGAATTTTTTCATGAATGATTTATGAATACATTTAAAACTTTTTTTCTAATTTTAAGAATTTTTTCATGAATGATTTATGAATACAAATCGATATTAACAATAAAATGCCTATAATTAATGTAATGCAATAGTAATAATACATGTTACAAAATAAAAAAAGGTAATGTCTATAATTAATGTAATACAATAGTAATAATACATGTTACAATTTACATGTCTATAATTAATATAATACAATAGTAGTAATACATGTTTCAAAATAAAATAAAAAAATGCTATGCATATATTTTTTATTCACTGTCCTGTTTCACCTATCCTCATTATTTACGTGTTAAAATGGCCTCGTTTAACGCTGTTTCATTAAGCGCTTTGTTTCCTTGGAACGTATCCCCCGTATTAAACGGGGTCTTACTGTATAAAAAATTATTTGAATTAGGTCAACAAACTGAATAACAAAAAAAAAATCAACTGTGATGCATTTATCGAACCAAATTCTTTTTTTTTTAAAAACTAATCTGCAATTCAATTGCAACTTGATAATTTAGTCAAGATTATAATATATATTGCAGTATATATTATGTTAATAACTCTGCTGCTGGACACACAGTATAACATCATCGATTATTGCAACATTGCACATCGCATTCGTGTTTAAACGATAACTCTAAAAGTATTGAAATTTAAAAATTCCGTTAATCTGCTAATCTTATCCTTCGTAAAAAGATTTAAATCCGAATGCTCTAAAATAAAAATTAATTTGTATATATTTTCTTATTCGATTTTTATTTTAAAAATCGATTTTAATATTTAATCTTTAGTATGTAAAAAAATTCTATCACTTATAGATTTGTTTAAAAATTAATAAGTTATCATAAAATATATTAAGTAGATAAACTATATAGTAGTGTAACGCAATATAAAACTAAAAAAAATTATTTAATAAGCAATGAGTATAATTTTATATTTGTTTAAAGTACAGTATACGATCATTTTATACGTCAAGATTTCACAGCGGAAATTATGCAATAAAATGTTCTGTTTTGAATATTCGCTCTGAATGCATGATGTATTTTATTGTATTTTTACTGAATTTTTAAGTATCATTACCTGAAAAGAAAGGGCTTAAATAATTCTGAGGAGTAAAGATTTTCTAAACTTCTTTGGTAGCCTATAGAGATGATTGATATAAGATAAACATAATGATTGTTTATTTACTTATTTACTTTTATTTTCTGTAATCCAATTTACAAAAATAAATGCCATTCGGAAATATTAATAATATAAAACTGATAAAAGTCAAAAGTCACACCCTAGAATATTAGCATTTACCTGTCCAAAAATCGATTTCTTTGGCATTAAGTAGATATTTAAATTTGAATTTTCCCAGGTTACTAATTATGAGTGTTTTGCTATTTAGTTTTCTCCAGAAATATTATTTATAATATTCAAGAACTGCTATGAAGTAAAAAAAAAAAAGAAATAATTAAAATCAATGAAATGATCAAAAATAAGTAAAATGCAAAATCAGAAAAAAATGTTCAGAATTAATATTAAAGTGTGATCTTGATATTAACCAATATTTTTGCTGTTTAATAATTAAATGTAGCATGAAAATAAAATTATAGTGATTTATTTATAGTTATACTATATAGTACATATGTATTGTAAAAAAATATAAAATATGGAATAATTAAATCGCTAACATAATAAAGCTTTTTTTTAATGATTTTTATGCATTTTTTTAAATCTTAACATAATAGAAAAATAGTTTATTCGATTAAGTACCCATATAGAACACTAATTCTGAAAAGAACTAATCCGAATTCAAGGCAGGTGGTCCATGTCTTCCATATTAACAGAAGGAACTAATCTCTTGTTATCTGTGTATGTTTGCTGTTTAGAATGATAAAGATACGGAATTAATAAAAAGTAATCAAAGTCATATTCAATGACACGATTTCTACAAAATTTCATAAAAATCAATTAAATAATTCAGAAGTTAAAAGGAGAAAATTTCCTTTAAAAAATTCAACTAATAATTCAAAAGGTATTGAAAGAGTATCTCCGAAGCTTAATGCTTACCATTTTTAAATTTTTAGTTTTACGATTAAAAATATGATATAGAGGTCATTTTTAATGATAGAACATTCGTATAGAATTTCTTAAAAAGTCTACTAAATAATTTAAAAGTTATTAGTGAGATACACACAAACAAATATGATCGCACCAGACCTATTTTCCGAAGGATATTAGTCTAAAAATAGTTTCCACCAGACAAGCTTTTTATAATATATTGCTTCTCGTGTTCCAAATACTGTATGTAGACATTCATACAACAATTAAATATATTTTTTTTATGATAAATTATATGATAAATTCAAAAAACTAGCTTGATATGTTAAATTTTTCAGAAATAATAATTAGTTTTATTAATTTAATCGACAGTCTCCAGAAAAATTGCTTTGGACGGAGTATATATTTTTTACTATTTATTTTTATAAAAGTTACAATGTCAAGTCCAAAATTTATTAAACTGATTAAAAATATACAAAATTTCTTGAAGTTTTTAATTTTGTTATAATATTTTTAACGACTTATCGATAATATAATTGTATAAAAAATGCAATTTGGGGCGCAAAATTGAAATGTTTGAAGATGCTCATTCCATCAAAAATAATTTAGGATGACTCCGATTATAAATATTTCAAAAATATGATATATTATTTTATTGAAAGTAATTTCTAACCTATTTTTTTTTTTTAATATATATGGAGCATTAAAAGCCGGCTTATGACATCCCCTAAATTTTTCTAATATTGTATGTACAGTATCTTAAAATTGCGTGTGTTAATTTTACTCGGAATTTCCATAATTCTACGATTCTCTCTGGTTATATTCGTTAAATTATTCTTTAAAGAAACTGCTTACGATCATTGATACACTACTGTGTTTCCACTTTTGATATATATTAATATAAATATACTATTAATCGATAAATTAATCGTTTATTTTCATATACATAATTAATTACGAAATCTTTATATATGTATTTATCTACATAATAATGTAGTATTCTATTCATATAAATAGGTCAGATACAAATCCAATATAATACTGTATAAGCTTACACTGCATATGAGCGCTTCTGCGGGAGTTCAAATTACGATACAACATAATTATGTTTTCCTTTTATCAACTTTCTTGAAATGCTAATTGGATACATTAATTGGATTTTTATCATCGGAAGATTTCCTATTTATATTTTTTTCCTTTTAAACATTCTCAAAGAATAATCGTAAACCAAAATCGAATGTAGGACTTTCACAGAAATTTCGATTTGCTTCTTAAAATATGCGCAAATTTATGTGAACATTAAACAGTATTGGATGCAATTCTTCTCATATTTAGTGTTCTGGCGAAACTTCTTTCTACTTTTTCTTTTAATTGAATTAATCTTTAAAATTAGCAAACTACTGATTAAACATATAATACTTTTTTAATCCTACAAATCAACTTATGACGCAAGCGTGACGTCTTTGCTTCCCGTCATGCAATGTTCTCTAGACGAAGATGGCGTGAATTTCGTGGTTTAACTATGACAGTTCAAACAATATTTTGACAGAATACTGAAAAATGATTAAGGAGAACATGAAAAAATGGTTAATATATTTGTTAATACCGATTTTAAGTCACAGCGTCGTTTCGTCACGAGAAGGTAAGTTCTGAATCCATATTCTATATTTGTATATACAATACAGTACTGTATTTGTTTCATATGAGATCTACTGTACATACATATGGTCGGATATGGTACAAATTCATTTTAAAACAGATTTATTGATATTTTAGAAGTGAATAAATTAATTTAATGACGCACTTTGTAAATAGGCACATAAATCTATACAATACTATACCTATATTTAGATTTACACAGGTAGACCTAATTTTTATGTATATGCACTATATGTTATATAATAATCACAGTTTTATGCAGTTATTATTATAGCTACACTTGTATATATACAAGTATATAGCTTAATCATATACTGTATGTAGTTTATATATCATATATCTATATATTTATTGTATTTATGTAAATATGCTATAAAACACTTCACATAGATTATATAGCGCTTTATAACACATATACATCAGTAAAATTTTAACATTTATAAAAGCATAAAAATTAATGCCGAAAATCAAATAATGTTGAATATAAAGTGAGTCAAGTTGAGTTTATCAGCTGTAATTTCTGTGTTGAGTAAATATAAAGTTAAAATTGCAGATAAACCGAATTTATATCAACTCTTGGCACATATACATTTAAAACAGGTGTTTTAATAAAATAAAATAAAAAATGCATTCAATTTTTATTTATTTATTTAATCTTGGCATTTTTAAGTTAAAGATACAATAATTAAGAAATAATGTGTTTAATAAAGATAATTTTATGCCTGAAAGATTATGATTAACACTTGAGAAAAATGGTTCATATGTTACAATTATTTAACCTTTAACAAAGGAAACTGTTATTATCCATCCTTATTTTGAAACATTTAATAAATACAAGTATAAACATTTTTTACTATTAAAAATGATTATTTTAATCACTTTTATATAATACAATACTGTATTAATAAATTTTTGTTTAAAGTAAAACTAAATTTTAAAATGATATACACCATAAAAATAAATATATATAATTTATTTTAGGAATTAGAATCTTTAAATATTTTTATTATTATAATGGTGAATATATTTTATAGTTTTAATTGATTGAATAAAAAGTTTTTAATCCTCTTTCATATTCAAAAATATTTCATTTGAATTGTATAAGATTTCTAATTAAGATAATTATTGAATTGTATAGTTTAAAAAGTTTCAATTAACATTCAATATTTCCATTTTATTATATTTGTTAATATCAAATGATATAATTATAGTAAGATACAATAATGAGAATTAACAATTTTTGCATATTTATACTATTATCAAGAACTATTGTTTGAAACAATAATTTTTCTTGATAATAAATCGCATGGAAGATATATGCATTTAGTATATATCTTTAAAATCGAAATTTAATTAAGATCTATTATTTCAACGTTAATAGTTATTTTTTATTTTGTGAGAGAAACCGAAAGAATTACTAATCACACATCAAATTAATATTTTTAAAATATCATATCAATTCAAAACGATTTTCCAAAATATATTCAATTAAATAATAGATTCCAATTTTTCTTTAAGTTAATACAAACTTATTAAAAATCAAACTTCTTTTATTGTTCAAATATAAATATATATTTAAAAAGATTAAAACCTTTGTTATATATTTTATTATGTAGCTTGAAATAAAATAATCAAATATATTTAAACTTTGTAAAATTTATGATTTTGTTCAAAACTGTTTTTTATAAACACACATAAAAAATACAAAAATTTGAGAATTACAGTAAAAATAACATTGAATAAAATATCTGAAAACATCTATTGCTAAAAATAAGATATCGATAATCACATTAAACTCAAATTTATTCCATTAGCCTTAAATGACACAAATTTTTTAAATTATATATAAATGCTGATATATACAGTAATCAGAAACCATATTGATAATTGAATATGAATAAAATAGAGTTCCGAAGTTGCAAAATTCTTCAGAAAATATTAAATAAGAAATTGAATTAGCAGTGAGACTTATAACGGAGTTTTATTCAGGTTTCCTTGAGAAGGATTATGGCTTATTCTTCTATTTTGCATGTGAGATGAATGTTGGCTGATATCGCATTGAATAGTAAACTATTCCTGAACTATTTATTATATTTTGTTAATTAATGCACTAAGTTTATTAGGTAGGTTTCGGAACAGAATGCAATTACCACAGGTATAATAGAATTGAAAACTATTAAATCAGGACATACACTGATTTATAAATTAGGTTCCTTATATTCTAACAAAGCTCAGTGCTATGCATCCAATCCAATTTGTTTCACTCAGGGCTAGAGATAATCACACGTTACGAATTCCTATTCCATTCGTTCGTTTTTGGTTATTTATAAACTACTTTTATAAATTATGGCACCATCATTTTATCACACTAACTGTAAAATAATTTGTATAGATTGAAGCCTTATAAAATATATATATGTGAATATCATAGACATGATTATATAAATTATAAAAAAATTAGTTAAAAATTAAAACATGGTTAAACGATCATGACTGAATTCAAAATAAGAAAAATTCCATGGGGGAAAGCAATTGCATGTAAATGCAAAGATTGAGCTATTCAATAAATTAATGTTATGGTAATACATGTCTGTGACGGTCTAATGGAAATAGGAACGACATCATGAAGAGAAAATGAGAAATGAAATCTTTAAAACATTTATAAAACGGGCAACTTATCATTTAAATGTCACACGAATCGCATTTTGTGTAGATTTATCAACAAAATGATATAATATAAAAAAGCATTTTTGTATTTATATTTATAGAGAAATTTTTAACATCATATGCACCCATGTATATGCCTATAAAATTATAAATTAAATGAATATAAAGAAATTTTAATAAGTTAAATATAAACTTGTTTTTAAATGTAAACAATTAAAATTAACAAATAAATAATAGTTTTAATTGTTTATCTCAGTTACGTATAGAAAAATAATTTATAATTTTGTAATTTAAACTATTCCAAGCGAAATAAAACATATTTAACACCATCATTATTATTGTTATATTTAAATGTTTGAATAATGCCAAATTTTAAAGTAAATAGTTATTTAATAATTTGAAATATTTATGATTTGAAATAAATATTTTTGAAAATCTTAAGAAATGTATTTATTTTAAAACATTCCTTTGCAAGTATTGCTTTTAATAACAATCTTATTAATTTTAAAATATGAGACTACTTGTATTCCATTTAAATTATTTTGCGAAAAAATAATTTTGCAACTGAATAGTAGTTTTACTTCCATATAAATAATAATGCATTTCGTAGTACTCGTACTGTTGAAAGGTTTAATTATTGTTATTTTTATTGAGATTATTTTCAAAAAATGAGTAATTTCTCTTCAGTAATAAACTAATATACTTAAAAATTACTTATATTTTTGTTATTAAATATGGTACACGTGATATATTTCATATAATTAATAGTCACAAGATCCATGCAAACATGCGATATTTAATTATAACAGCTTAGACGTTAAGTAAAACACGCCAAGTTTCACCGAAGAAATAAATGTTTTAATTAGCAGCTGTGTAATTATACGTAAATAGACAAAATGGTGTAATCCAATTAAATACCTGATAGTTAATTGAAAAGTTGAAGAACTTTTGAATGTTATATTAAAAACTTATGATAATTTTAGAAAATAAAGGAATATTCACTCATTTTACTCAACTAACTAAAGATTATTAACTTGTAAATTATTCGAGTAATTTCTACATCAGAAAGAGAAAAGTTTTAAATTACGATACTAGGTATTAAAGTGAATTGTATTATGGAAATATTATTGATTAATATAGATCTAATCTTAAAATAATATTTGTTAGGAGTCAACAATAGACTAAATATTTTTAATAAAATTAACCTTCTTTTAATAAAAATCAATGAAAACATGAGAAGTCTGTCTGCAGAAAATCTAATGAAATAAAAACAAAACATTTAATTAAAATCATGAGTTTATAAATTTAATTTGCAGAATTTAGATAAACCGATTAACATCAAAAACTGTATTTGAAATCAATTAAACTTAGACTTTTCAATGATTTATATATTATATGCTACACACAAAAATAGCATTTTATTTCCATATGATTTTTTATTAAGTTTCCGTATTAATTATTAAGTTTTATTAGATTTGAATTAGTTTGAATGAAAATATTTTAAATTAGTGATTAATTAATAAATCACAATGAGTGCATTTACTTCTTAATTTTTAGACATTCAATTTCGTAGTAGATATAAACCAACCATATTCATCAAACAACATTTTCGCTATTAGTTTGTTTTCGATTATCTAGAATTATCTATGTTATACTAGGAATTAAAAAGTTTGTTGTTTGTTTTTAATGTAAAAAACATTAATTGACTGAAAATCTAATATGAATTTATTTCGGTGAATTTACATCAAATTTGAATTATACGCTTACATATTTTATGGGAAAAACTAGAATTTAAACCTTAAAATATACTGTCAAAATATTCATTTTGTCGTAAAAATCAAAAGTGATAAAATATATAGCTTGTAATTTAATAAGTAAAATATGCTATATGTTAAATTCAACAAACTGAAATTTTTCATATAATCAAATATATAATTAAACTTAGATTAAAATAAGCATAAATATGGAAAATTTTCAAATGTATTTTCTTATTCAAAATAAGAATTTTAATTCTTTATACTAGAATAATATTCCAAAAAGTATAATGTAACAAAATAATTTTAACATAACAGGAAACATTGAAAGTATTGGATACCATTGTGATATGATTAACATAATTAAACTAAATTCAATGATTATACTTATTCTTAGTTATTAAGAGAATTTTTTCGTAGTAAATTACATATATGATATGATATAGTTCTCTCTGTAACTAAATTTTTTCCTCCAAAGTATAACTTTCTTTTGTCCTTTGCTGCAGAATTCTACACTATCAATATTTTCACCATTTGCCAATTCCCATGTATGTTTTTCGTCTAATGTATCTTCTTACAAATTTCCTTTTTCTAAAATATCTTTATATTTGTTATAAATCTTTTTGTTCTATCTTCCACTATATATTTTTCTGAGTGGCATTCATTCGAAAATAAAATATATTAAATTACTTTACAATTTTTTAAATGGAGTCAAAGTTTTTTATTTGAATTGGTTTTGAATTTAAAATTATGTCTCATCACATAATTATTCTAAAATCATTCTTGGTCACTTAAAATGCATCCTCTTAAGCTTATGATATTGTACTCTGACATAAATACTATATAGCCTATATTTCAACACTTTGCATCAAAATTAGCTTAATCTAATTATAATTTTCATATTTATTCATTTCGAAAACATTCGATCAATATTAAAATTTTTATAATTGTATTCCTAGTGCAGAATTTATATCTCGACATTTACAAATAATTTTTATATTTAAAATATTTATCAAAATAATCAATTATTATCCTGTTTTTGCTATAAATCAGTTTTATATTTTATCTTTCTTCATATAGTTTACTTATTTATATTAGTTATAATTGGAATAATTGATATAAATAATTTATTCCAGTTTTAGAATAAATTATTAAAATATTCATTTCATATTATTTTATTTATTGTTAAAATCATTCTGACAATTAAATTGGTATTGTTTGCATAAGTTGTTCAAACTATAGCTTTATTTGAATTGTTTCAAATAAAGCTATAGCATATAAATTATGAATATAACCTTATATACTGTACTTAGTTTATTTTCAATTTAACAACAAAAATCCCATAAACGTGATGCAAAATTCGCTTTCTTCACAAATTTATTATTTGTTATCGGATTTGAAGATTTGATATTTGTATAACCATTGTTTTTTATTTGCATTGTAGGAATATTTCAATATAAAAATATTATATATAGTCGATAGGAAATAAAAAATTTTTTTGAAGAATACACATTTTATTTATTTATTTATTTATTTAATCTATTCAAAACGATATCAAATACAGCATATCAAAAAAAATCGTGAGAAAGAATTTAATAATATATGAATATTATTTTCTTGAAAATAATAGAAAAATTATTAGTGATATTGGCTTGAATATAATTTTTTCTTAGCATTAAAAATATCGTTTTATTCAATTAAACGTTTAATACAGTTAAGTAAATTTTGATGAAATATGCTGTTAATTTAATCAAATCAGTGGAGAAAGAATAATTATTTAATAACATATTCAATATATAATTCTAGAACGTGACTAGAGTTCTAGTTTCAGTACTATAACATTTAATTCCTGATAAAATATATTTAATGCATTTAAGATATGAAAACTTTATTCCTCAAATTTTTACTCATTATTAATAACAAAAAGTAATAAATTTTATTAGCATAATTTAAATTAATTTTAGTAATTATAGTGATTTCTGCTGGGATATTTGAAAGATCAGAAACTAATTTACTTCTATTTACTTAAATAAAAAATTATTTTCCACTCTGCATTTTAATAAAATATTATTTGCATTTATTCAATTCTATCATATATTATCAAACACAAATTCTATTGAATTTTCATATCTACATTCATAATAACGAAATAAATTTTAAATTTTACGGTTTAACAGTATGAGAGCAAAAGTTAATAATTAAACAATTTTATAATTAGAAGACTTAGAAATGTTAGTTAAAGTTGTATATAATTATTAAATTCGAATACTCTAACATAAATACTAACGAATTTTAATAAATTATACATAACAATATTGATACCTTCAAAACTTTTCATTCCTAGAAGAAATTTAAAATATTTCATTTGCAAATTATAATCATTACTCTAACATAACTAATCATTTTATTCTTTTTCAATACAGTTGTACCTCGGTATACGTCCGCTTTGGAATAAGTCCAACTTGGTATACGTCCTCTTTGGATGCGAAAAATTCTGCTTGGCATACGACCTTTGTTTGGAATGCGACCGATTCGGTGCTAAAACTTGTTTGAATCTGTTGTGTTCTCTTAAAAAACACATTCCTTATATAAAACTTACAGATATGTACCACCCCAACAAAGTCCAAAAAAATCGTAATAGCATTGTCTGGAATGGCCAGACAATGTAATATTTCCGAAACATCCTGAGGAGAAGGCAGAAGCAAAGTTCTTTGGACAAATTTTTAGCAAAAGTCCAACCTGGTGAGCCTCAGCAAGCTCCAAGTAGGAACAAGAGACAGAACATAGAAAGAAAAATCACCAGAATTTCTGATTCCTGAAGTTTTATTGGAAACGGACTCTCCTTCTAAACAATAACATCTCCTTCTGCTCTCTTCTCAGCACCATCCTAGTAGGCACTTGACTCTTCTCAGCAAAGTAATGAGGTTAAATTTTCATTTATTTCATCTACTATAATTGCTTTTGTATTTATGATTTTAGTATTAAGCATGATATTAAATTATTTATACAACCCCATATACGTATAATATGCTAATAACAATAGGGTTTTTTCATGGGAACGGATTAATCATTTTTCCTTTATTTCTTATGGGAAAAATTCGTTTGGTATACGTCTTGTTTGGTATAAGTCCAAGGATCTGGAACGGATTAAGGATGTATACCGAAGTACCACTGTAATAAGGAATTTTGAACAATAATTCCTTTCTTGTTGAAATCAGTTCAAATTTGCTATAATATTATAATCTTTCAATAAATAATAATTTTCGGACTTATTTCAGTGAATCGAATTATCAATATAAGAAATCAAAATATTTCTAAATTAAATACTTTAAAAATTTGTATTTATGCTTATAAATTGTTATATAAAAATCAAATAATGCAAATATTAAGATAAACAGATATTCTAATTATTTTCAGAAATAATAAATAACTGTTCTCTGAAATAGTTTTTAAACTGATAAAATTTTAATTATTTAACCTAAAATTTATCCGCTTCTTTATTGAAAATTATTGTATAATGTTCTAAAATCAATGTGAAAAATTATTTCACTATACAATACATCAATATTTCTACAATATTTCATAATTCATATAACAATTAAAGGTCTTATCATTCTTTGCAATTTTGAATGGAAGTTTTATCCATCAAATTATCAGAATTAAAATTGATATTATAAGTTTTTGTCATTTATCGTCAGGAATAAAATTGCTTATATTCAGTTATATATTTAAAGAATTTTACTTTATAATATACAGAAGGTGGTGCAAAACATTTTATTAATTTAACCGAAAATCGTATGTGAAGATTGATTTTATAATGTACTCATTTTATTCATTATGAAAATACTACTAATGAAAAATATAAGAATATCTCTAATTTCTGGCGCTTACATACACACAATTACTTTATTTATGTTAATTATAATGCAAAGTAATTAACTCTTTTAACTTTCTATCTAAATTATAAACAAAACTTTCTATTTAAGTACTTAATTCGTAAAAATGTTCATTTATCAAAACTTTATTTTGTATTTTGGAAAAAAAGAAATATAGTCGTATATACAACTGTATAATATTTTTATATATTTTTAAAATCTTCGAAAAATTACAGAAGTTTAATTTATAAGAAAAAATTAACATCATGCACAGAATTGTCAAAAATTATGATAATTTTACATTTGAAAAAATATAAATAATAATAGATTTCTTAGAATCGAATTATGTGGGATTTGTATTTAGAAATGAATTTTTTTTATAAGTTTAGAACTAGAAACTATTTATAAACAGTGGGGATTTTGTGCAATGATCCATAACACATAAAAACACAAACATTTTTTACGAAATTACACGATAAAATAGTTCAAAAATACATGGTGCAAAACATGTACATTATTAAAGTCTCTCGCATGTGGGAATTAACTTCTGAAGCTAGTAGTGCAAATATTGCTAAATCAACTAAAACTCAACTTCTTCATTCAACGCAAACGTTTAACAATTTTTTTAATGTTTGTAATGTTTTTCATTGTAATTATTTAGCGAAAACTTTTTGTGTATTGGTAAAAGCAAATGCAAAATACTGAAATCTTTTTAAAACTACCGAATACGCTTCAACATTTAAAGAAAAACATTTTAAAAATGTATGCAAAAGTATTAAATTTTAGTGGAAAGAATTCAAAAATTAATATAGACTTTTCATCAATTAAGAAAAAAGTTTCACAAATATGACAAACACAAATTGTTCATTTAAAAAATTAAATATTTATAAGTGAGTTACTTACAAGATTGCAATATATGTGTAGTATATAAAAGGAAGATGCATTTGAAAAGAAAAAAAATCTGGATTTTATAAATCCAATTAAACATGCGACTAATTGAAAGGAATGCCTTATAGGTCATTTGGTATAACATTTTACAGTTTATTCAAATAAAAATTATTATATTTTATCCCTTCATTTATAGCTGTTACAATTGACTTAATGGCTTGAATAAGCTTCTCTAAATTTTTAGAGCTTAATCTAATTGAATACATTCTATTTTTGATCATAAAGAAAGCTTACTCAATTGGTTAAATTACTATTAGTGAGAGGGAGATATAAAATTTATAATTGATTCATTCTCAAAAATTCAATCAGAATTAGAAAATAATGAAATTAGCATAGATATAGATTAACTACTTAATATTTGTGAAGTGTTTTTCTTAACTGGTGTAAAATTTACATTAATTTTTGAAATACTTCAACTAAAATTTAATACAAAATTTTGCATAGATTTTTAAAATATTTTCTTTAAGGATTGAAACGTATTCGCTAATTTAAAAATTGATTTCACTATTTAGTGCAATATTTTGACTCTTTTTGAAATTTTTTCACTAATTTGTGAAAGTTTTTCGCAAATATTTAAAATGTTTTCGATAATAGTTGAAAGAACTGTAAATAAATATGCTTTCGTACTACAAATTAAAATTAAAACTGTAATAAAATATTTAAGCGAAAAGTTCATAGCCTTTCCAAATACAATATCTATATTTAAATTTAACTGAATAATATCACATAATAATCAAGTTTTGTTTTGAAATTTATGGGTAAAACAACAGGTTTATTCAACCTAAAATAATTTTGATCAACATATTTAATTCAATAAGTATCAAATTCAATATATATATATATATATATATTATAATGGCATACTATAGTATTTTATAACAGTAAAGCAATTATAGAAAAATAGAAAATGAAAGTAAAAGTTTACTTTTGAAGTTATATTATAACCTTACTCAATATGGAAACTGACACAGATCAATAAATAGAATCTATGATATGTTATTCTAAATCAGAGCATTGCCAATGTAAACACATTATAATAGACTATAAATGATAGTTCAGGCTTAATCAATGCACATATTATTCGCAAATATGTCACAGATACATCAAATACAGCCGATATATACACATGATAGTGTTCTAAGTACATCTTTTAACTGTAAAGTACTCAAAATAAAAATATTTGTAAATCATACCATAAAGCCTGTTAGAAGTATCATTTCTCAAAGAAATTATTTAAGTCATGCCAAGCAAAGTCGATAAAACCGAACAGCAACTGAAAAAATATGCTTATAAGGTTTCTACATATGAGTATTATAAAATGCACAATAAATAATCTGTTCAAATAGAATTCTAAAGAGAATCTTTTAGTGCCCATAAGAGTGGACAGACATTCCCTACTGAAAAATTCTAAAGAGATATTTACTTATAATCTTTAAAACAAAAAAGCAATACTGTATTAAAAATGTATACGTTTACAGATTGTAAAACAACAATCTTTTTCTTATCTTATACAGCAACGGTTTATTTCTTAAAAAAAAAAAATTCAGAATTACTACACAAGATTAGATTATTTATATTAAAATAAAAAAATGCATTTCAAAGACAGTTTAAATGTTACATCATCATCACATGACTAATAAGTTAGTATAATATATTTCATTGAATTACAGATAAGAAGCACGGTCATGATTAAATTATTCAAAAGCATTCTACAGATGTGGTTACGAAATACAAATTACAAAAAGAACAATTTCATAGATATAGAAGAAAAAGAAATACTTTTATGCTGTGTTCTATGCTAGATTAAAAATCATTTTACTCTAAAATATCAATACAAAGAAATATTACAATTCTTAATATGCATCAACATACTAATACATTATTGTTAATAAAATTATTAAATACAAACACTATATGTGATGAATATATATAGAAAGAATTTGATTAATGATAACATATAGAACTATTCTCAAAAATACTCTTCAGTTAAACTTTACAATAAATAATACTGTAATAAATTACTGTCATTAATTATTTAGATATTAAAAATTTGGAAATCATATATCTTAATTCACATATTGACGAATTTGATTAATGATAACATATAGAACTGTTCTCAAAAATAATCTTCAGTTAAACTTTACAATAAATAATACTGTAATAAATTATTGTCATTAATTATTTAGATATTAAAAATTTGGAAATCATATATCTTAATTCACATATTGAGGACAATCAATAATTATAAAGATTCTAAAAATTAGAATCTAGTTTGGCTTTAGAATCTAGGTTGGCATTGATTTCAAGTAATTTTTAAGTATAAATAGAATTTATATATATTTTTGCTTAATTAAAAAAATATAATTATTATTATATTAATTCTAAAAAGGAAATCATGAAATACCAAAACATCCGTAATGTTTTAATTTAATAAAAAAGTTCTTATATTTTTATGAAAATTAAATTACCATCGCTTAAATGACAAAAATTTGAGTAAATATTAACATTTATCAACTTTTTAAACAACACAATACAAATATTCTATGGCTATTATATTTTATAAATTTTATAAATAATACTGTATATTTCTAACAATTTTTATAAAAATTATATTCTTCATTGCTCTTGAATATTCTGAAAATTTATTCAATTGCATACGTCGATATTTAGATAATATTCTCAGGAATTAAACAAAATGATAGCGACATTTATATTACTAATATTAATTACTATAATTGCAAAAATTAATATCGAAAAGAGGAAATTAGTATAAATTATAATATTACAAAAATAAATATAATTAGAGAAATGGTAATTGATAGTTATGTCGTATCGTTACTTACTTTATTTACTTACTTTATTTACTTACTTTATTTAGGAAAAAGTCAAATCAGTCTGAAGAATAAAACTAAGAAGTGGCAAGTAAAATTTAATCCTACAGAAAAACTAACTAAATGGCAATTCTTAAAAGTCTTGGTTTGTCATATATTGACATATATCGAACTAAGAATTTAGTTTAAAACATTTTAAAAACTTTTCCTTTAATCCAATAATTTTAGTATTTTTCTATTTTTCGTTCATTGCATTCATTTTTCATTTCATTTTCAATACATTGAATATTCATTATTTTCTTGCAAAATAATTTATTACGACCTATAAATTGATATTTTTCTACATCTCTTAAAGTCTTACTTTGGAATCGATTAGAAGTATGCTTAAAATACTTGTTGAATATTTTAACAATATTTTAAAAATTCTTCAACGTACGTATGAAGCATACGTACTTATCAGAAAGAGATAAAGTCTCTTTAACAGCGATTTCCATTTAAAAATCTGTAGAAAAGCTATATAAATACAAATACGTAATAAATTTACTTATTTGGATTCATTAAATTTCGATTATAAAGAGATAATAAATATTTCGAATGATGTGAGAAGTCATAATAAATTTTCCATTTACGCTGATGTCTCCAAAATCGAAAATTAATTGAATTCGTATTGTCCAACAAATATCTAAACTGATGTTTCAATTTGCATACAATTCATTATGTCTTGTAAATTCGCTGTTAAATGAAGTTGTTATCGAATCGTACACTATATAAAAATATCGATTTTTGCATTCTATTTCATTAAAAAAAATTAAGTTATTGATAATTGCGAAACTAATGAAATTCTACATTTTTTTTTGTTGTTTCATCGTAGAATTAATGAAGCAAACAAAAGTTAATTTTTTGTATAAAAGATTCCTCTTTATAATACATTATGAATTTAAAAATTGATTAAACTTACAAAGAGATGGCATATAATATTTGGAAACAGAATACGAAAATGAGATAAAAACAATTAAAATTTCATGATAATGATAAAAATAAATAATATATTTAACAAAAATGTAATTTTACAAAGTCAAAGTTAATATTTAAAAAAAAGTTATTTACACAGAAGTGAAATTTAAAAAAGTAAAATATTTGTTTTAATTTAAAACAGTCGTTTAAGAAATATTTTCAATTCGTTTTAACAACCACAATAACATATTTCGTGTTTTTATGTTACATTTAATTACTGAATTTATAATTCATTTTACTTCTTGAACAATAAAAACTTTACTTTATAAAAATATTTTTACTTTTATTTTCAAGAATAATTTATAAGGCTAATTTAATTAATTTATAACACTAATTTGAATTCATATAGAAAATTAAAATATAATATTCGGGGAAAAAGTTTATTTTCTCATAAAACTAAAAAAAAATTATAAGGAGTTACTGGTGTTTTCAAAACAAAAAATTACTTTTTAACTTATAAAAATATTTTTTTTTTGTTTTTGATATTTTACCAAAAACATGTCGAACACTAGTTCCAGTTCGATACATCTCATCTATCTTCTGAACGTGATTCTTTTTTATTTGATACAAAAGTAAAAATATATTTTTTCTTCTTCTTTTCATACCAAAGTAACAAAAATACACGCGATTTCAACTAAAAGCAATTAATTTTTAGTAGTTTAATAAACCATTAATATAATTTATTAATAAATAAATTAATGATAGATCTATACATGATAAACATCACAATTTTTCTGATACATGAAAATGAATTTTGATTTATACTTTCCTGAAAAAGCGAAAGTTTTATGATGGAACTTGTTACTGTATATTACTACAATATATAATGTATGCAGTATGGTTTAATATTTCAAAAATTCGGCGATATATTATGGAATTACATATTTTGAAGGCATTCTCTCTCTCTCTCTCTTATAATCGAAGAGAAAACATTTCTTGCTTTATCGAATATTAAACCGAAGCAATTTAATATAATGAAAAATACAATTTATCAAAATTTTTCCAGTAATATTGTTTACATTTTTAAAGTATACAAACTTTATTATTTAACAGTACTTATTCGTAACAAAACTAAACAGGTATCCAACAGGTAAATAACATGCCAATATATTCAGCAAAATATATCAATCATCTTGTCAATGGAAAGTGATAGAAAATCTAAACAGATATGGCTTGTATATTCAAAATTAGTTTTTCTTTCTACATTGAAAAACGTATTGAAATATTTTACTATTCGGAAGATGCAGACTCAACTTTTGTTTTAATTATCAGCAGATACAAGATGAGATAGGTGTACTTTACGAATTTACGAGATATCCATACAATTCCAGTTACACAATAAATATATATATAAAATAGAGCTACATATGTTAGTATCTATGTATACAGTTAGTTTATATCATGTATTGTGTTTAGATATTTTCAGATATCTTTACCTGAACTGAGTTTAAGTTTCATACTATCTATTTTATTGATGCAATTGAAAACATATGATAGCTAGATATAAGAGAGGCACTCTTATCGTTTTTATTTTTATTAGTTTTAAGTCAACTTTTAATAACCGTCACATAAATAATTTTGAATTTTTAATTAAAATTTACATGCAATAATTACTAAATTATTAATGTAGTAACTAGTTTTTTTAATGGAAGGTAAGAATCTTTAATCCTATAATTTTCTTACATTCCATAATTTAAATTTGTAAAGTTAAAATACAAGTAAAAGTTGTAAACATAATCATAAAAAAATTATTAGAAAATTCGCGTTTTAATTAAATCCATATTATTGTATAAAATGTAAATAACTGATTTAAAGAAACAAGATTTTTAAAACTTAGATTTATGCAAATAAAAAATATTTTGAAAATAATTTGTCTTCGCGATTATTAAATTGTCAATAAAGTATCAAAAGCGATATTATTTAATTTATCGCATAAATTGTTATAAATTAATATTTCTGGTATTTTTGCTATCTTTCAATTAAATTTATTAAAAAAAAAACATTTTAATTCTGTAAACAAATATTAAATAGTAAACACTATTAATTTTTTATATCCAAAATATCTAAAATGAATATACAAGTATTTGGTATACAATATTTTTATATTTTTAATTTTATAGTATAGTTATTTTTTGACAATTTTCTCAAACAATTGATTCCATATTTCATTAAATATTTGAAAAATCTAATTGAAATAATTTTCTCTGAAGAAAAAAAAATTGTTTTCTGAGGTTTAGAGAATAAATATATTTTTATTTGCTTTTAATACTTATTCAAGAAGTAGCCTAATTTATAGATCAAAAAGGAATTAAAAGCACTGAATTGTTAACATTTAAAGCGAAATATTAAACATATAAATATATAAAACAGAATTTAATGTGCTTATAAGAATACGTTTCATATGAATTCCGCCAGTTTTCAAATTCAACCGTAAAATGTTAGCTATTATAAAGATTTATATATCATAGTGTTCGATTACCAGAGAAGCTTTGTATCCACACGAATGGACTTTAAAGCTTTAAAAGATTTTTGTAGTATAAAACCCGGTTTTTTAGTAATAGTTGTATGACAGTTTCTTTTAACATTTTCTACCGTTTTTATTAGATTCGAACCAACAGATTGTATTTATATCTCTTTAATGGTTCTAATCTCATTTTAACGTAATAAAGAGTTAAATAATAGATTAAAACACATTCGTATAAAAAAACAAAGAAGATAATTGCCTGGCAAAATTCCAGAAAATGGTTTATTGAAATTTGTATTGCACAGAAGATAACCTATTTTCCAATTAGTTTTATCAATAGACAACTTACTGCTTAAGTTTGATAGTACTTTTATCCTATTATAATATTTAAAAAAATCGCGAAAGGAAACGATAAAAATGAAAACGAACGATTTTATATCTTATACAAAAATTGAATGCTAAGGATTTGTATATGTTGAAATATATTTTTGCATTTTTTTTTTTAATTTACAGATAATCTGTATGATTTATGAAATTTTCGAAAATTTCTTCTGTATATTTTACCAATATTAAATTAATTATTTACTTTTTTTGCAAGAAAAAATAACAATATACAATAGAAATGTATGTAAACAAATAGTTGATTTATTTATTTGTTTATTCTCATTAAGTTAATATTTAAAATATAATTTAAAGTAATATTAAATTATGTTTAATATCTTAAATGTCATAAGAAATTTTTTAAAGAAAAAGTTTTAATGATCAATGTTTTAAAAAATTTGAGAAATTATTTATAGAATTCCAGTTTGGATTGATAGAATAGGTTCTTGAATTGTAAATTAGATAAGTATCGTTTCAAATATAATATTCAGAATTGGGCACAGAACTCTATAGGTACTGTGTAAAGAGATCTTCTAGATCATATTTTGAAGTTTGGCAAAATTTATAACCTTAATATAAGCTTTATACGATCACATTTTCTATCTAAAAAAAGAAATCTGATTTTAAATTTGTTGATACTTTGAAGAATGAATTTTTATGTCTGAAGTTTTGATGGACGCAGGTATGATCAAGTGTTCGAAAAATATCCATTCTTAAGCCAAAGATAGAAGATATATTAAATCATGAGAGCTAATTACATCTGATCTTAGTGGCGTATCAGAATGCCTTTAATTTTTAATACAAGTGAAATGAGTGCTTTAATCGATCAAAAAAAGGGGAAATTAGAAATCAATGTAACCTAGCCATTAAGTTGACATCGAGAGATTGAAATCTAATAATTAGAATTTTTTTTAATTTTTTAGCATTATTATACCATTTAATTTGAATATTAATGTTTCGTCTTTATTAAACTGAAGAATATTTTAAAAGATATAATAAATATTTGCTAAAAATAAGTAAAGATTGATTTTTTTACTTACATATTGCTTTACTTTTCGTAAATATTTTTCTAGAAACTTTCGAAAATATTTTAATTGCTAATTTTTGCAACTGAACTAGAAAGATGTTTTTAATCTAAGTTTACACTGTTCACAATATTAAAGTTGTAAACATTTTTTTTTCTTCTAAATGAAAAGTTTCATATTGCAGAAAAATATATGTTTACAAATTCTAAATATAATGTAAGAAATATTAACGAATGAAATATTTTTAAAATTTATTTTATAACGTTTAATTATAAGGATAAGTAACGGGATGTAGCTAGGTATCAAATTAATAAGATTTAAATAAGAGAAACAATGCTAATAAAAAATAGAACCGAAAAATATATCCGAAAGCAGTATCGTTTCAGTAGCGTGAGAGAAAAGCCATCTTTATGAACATTGATATAGATTTTGACCTGGATATCTTTACGTCGTTAGAGTCACGCGATTCGAATTTCACTGAAATACTATTAGGATCCCTTTCTGCCTCTATTTTCACTAGAAATAATTTTTATCCTATTTTGATATTCTGAATATCATATACAGTATATTCAAATAATAAAATAATAATATATAATGTAATTTAAAAAATTACAAATTTCTATATAATAGTATTTTATATTAAGACGGGAGAATTTTGAAAAGTTAAAAGATTAAAGTGAAGAATGATATAGCATTATTGATGAGAATATTGAAATGATGGATATAATTTGATTTCAGGGAAGATGTAGTTCATTGAAACTTTCTTAATACAGTAAATTCTGTCTAATCCTATCAGACTTAATTCTAGGAATTTTGATCTTATGGGATTATCGAATTAATTTAACAGATTCATTTTCATTAATTGGCATTACAAATATCCTGGATCATTGATATTTGACACGAAAATAAATTATAAATTCGATTAAAATTGTGTATTTATATTAATACTTACGAGAAATAATTTGCAAGAAATAACAAACAATACCGGTCTACAACTTTTATTTATTTATAGAAGTTATAATTTATCATCCACATGATACTATAGTTAAAGAAAATAAATTACTTTAAGTTGGTTAATTTGATTTAAAATATTGTAATTCAAAATTTTTTAAAGAAAATATTATCATCAATAGTTCCATTGTAAAATACTTTAATTATTATATTCTTAAAAATATATACTATTTATTAAGAAAGAGTTTTAACTGTTTACAAAATGATAAATTAAATTTTAGTGTGTAGATAATTAAAGGATATTGCAGTGACAGGTGCTGATGAAAAAATTGAATTAACATAAAATGCATTTAGTTACACACGAAAGCAACATTCTGTTGACAAAAATAAATTTACCGTGAGTCATAAAGATGTTACGCTGAGTCAACCAGAAGAAAATTTATAAGAAATGTAAAATAAACTGCTTTGATAACAAAATATATTTTTACTGTAGGCCCTACTTGCTCTTTATAAGAACAAAAAGAAAAAGTTTTGTTTAAATAGGCAAAAATCATTATGTAAAATTTATTAAGAAATGTGCAAGGTGTATTTTATTGATAGTTGAATGGTTCAAGGATGAAGTGAACTAACATGTTTAAAAAACTCGATTTTGTTAAATCAGCATTATTATTAGTTTTTCTTGCGATAAATTGTTTGACATTTTTACAAACACTGTTATATTATTTAAAAAAATAGAAATTTTTTGAAGAATTAACTTAATGTGTGTGAAAAAGCGATTTATGAAATTCAAAATATCGAATTTTTTAAAATTAATTTTTTGTTCATTGCAGCATTTAAGCAACTCAATTGCGCTATTTCACGAAGATTTTTCAATGTTCAATTAAAACTTTTTATTAATAAATTTAGAATTATATTATGGAACAGCCAAAATTTAAATTCTATAAATTTATATGTAATTTCAAATTTTAATGTGTAAACAATTGCTAAAAGAATAAGATACAAAATTATAACGATGTTAAAACAAAGCATCGTAAGTTAAAATCTTATAAAAAATTTATGACAATTTTCTAGAAAATACTTTCAATAGCAGTAATACATAAAAAATTAAATCTATTGTTTTGAATAAATTATAAACTTTATTTTGTGTTTATAGAATGTAATTTCTTTAGTTAAATAATTTGCACATTTATATTTTCTCAATAGTAATCCACTAGTGGAAAATGTCAGGATAAAATCCGATCTAGAAATTTTTTAATTGAAAATGCACGTTTAAGTTTTCCTAAACATGTTTTGTTTAATATCAGAATAAATGCTGATATTAATCAAAACATATCGGTACAGTCTAGTGTGTAATGAAAATTTTTGAAAACAAACTTATGTTTAGAATAGCATGAAATTTTATTTTTAATATGCTCATGAAACAGTGAAAAATTCCAATTGAATTTTGACTGTGATGACGATGAAAGCCATATTTAACTGAAAAATATCAACTATTTTGCAGATTGCAGAATTTGTAGAAAAAAATTATGCAATGGTTGCATTGAAATTTATGCTGTAATTTTGTAAATGGTTGTTTTCATTATTAATGCACAAATATCATTTAGATTTTACATATGTAACAATTATATACTTTAGAAACATGATATTTATTAAATTATTTTTGTTTCAGAACATTCATTTTTTTAAGGATGAATTAAAATATATTTAAATTCGGGATTCAAAATTCAGGAATCATAACTTAATATTAAAAATGACCAAAATTAGAGATCTGATCCATCAATCATCGGTAGATCGAACAGATTATCGATTGAATCTCAAGTCTTTTATTGATATTAAAAATGATCGAATAAAAATTTACTTTATTTTTGCAAATTATAATTAATTTATTAATAGGGCCTATATATCAAACTTGCTGTAACAAACGTATTATTAATTTATTTCGCAGATTATTGCCAACAACTGCATTCAAGCTTATGCAAGTTGTTCATAAATAATCTAATCTGAATTTATAAACAGAAAAATTAGATTTATTTATTTTTAATGGAGATTTTTATTGCTTCAATTTCGTTATGAAACAATACTTTTTTAAATAAAATTTATTTATCACAACACACATAATTAATTTACGAATTTATTAACTTAATTCTGAGTTTATTTAATTTCGTAAGAGCAATGTTTAATTTTGAAATCAATTTAAAATGATCTCTAATTAACTTTAAGATTAAAATGCAGTAATTTCTATTTAGTTCAAATAACATTCCATTAGGATATTTATTGTTTCTTTAATTTTACTTTAAACGAAACTAAAAGTTACCGTCAACTTTAAAAAAAGTTTTAAACAAATTAAAAGTTTTCTATAATAAATTTAAATATTAAAATGCAATTAGCATCAGAACGAATGATATAAGTGAAAAGACAAATTTATATATTTTAAATGAATTAATTTAAATCGATTTAACACAACATTATCTTTATTTATGGGCAAAAGACTTATTGTGTTCCCATAAATTGAGAAATATTCTCTTCCATTTTTCTTATAAATTATGCTAATAGAGGAAGTCTAACTAACTCGTAAATCATTACATTATTATTAAACAACCATATATTATTTATATTTGAACGTTATGTGATAATTATATATGCTTATTTTGCATTTAAAGTTTATCTAACAAAATTACTTACATTAAAATTATATTTTTATAGATATTTTTCGAGCTATTTCTCTTGAAAAGTAAAAAATATAATGCAAAAATAATTTTAAAAAATCGTTCAAAATAGAAATTATTTAATAAATTGGTTTATTGTTAAAAAAACAAAAACAAAATGAATGTAGTATCAAATTTAAAAATATATATTAGACTGTCAATAGTATAATCTACAATATCGTATTGAATAACACAATTCAATAACTGCAATGGGAATATTAAGTTATTAAATCTTCTAACAAGGAAAAATTCTTTTGGAATAATTTAATGCAGATTGCTCATAAGTTTCACGATATTTTTAGCATTTTTTAGTTTATTGCATTATTTTGAAATTTTTCTTAATAACTTTAGTACAAATTATTATATTCTTAGCAGATAGATAACAATTCATAGAGGAAGAAGAAGAATAACAACAAGTAATTGCTAGATTTATACTAGTTAAGTGAAAGACGAAAATTTTAGTTAGATGATTGGCATAAATAATGAATTTATTTTATATCTATTCTGAAAGTTAATGTATCCTTAAGCAACGAGAGTAAAAAATAGATCGTCGGTCGTCATAATAATTATTGAGTATTATTGTTAATCGCTAAAAATTTGACTTGACCATGCTTCTACAATATTATAACTATCATATACAATCTGTACTTTCATTTTTAAACAAGTAGAACAGCAAGACTTCTATTACTGTTTGAGATATTTACTAAAAATCACTTATTATCTACATCATATTCATACGTACATCTACCTTTCATAAATTTTGATATAGAAGTTCTTCATTACAATTTATAAAAATCAATTTTCATGGGAATTGGAATATTATAATGGTTCTAAAGAAGATATCCAATTCTATTCATTTTTGTCCATAACTTAAAAAGATAGCACTGTATTACTCAAGACATTGTTAGTAATAGTTATTACATTACCAAAATTGTAATATGAAAATATAATATCCAAAAATATAATAAGCGTGACAATTATAACACAAAATTATGTCTCAGAATCTAAATAAATCTATGTGACATACAGCATAATAATGGAAATCCGTTTGCGATATTTATTATAAGACAAATATCACAAACGAGTTTCCATTATTATGCTGTATGTCTTATAGCTTATGAACCATTAAATTTCATCTATAGATTTTTTGCTAGTTTTGCTAAAATTCTTCCAAAAAATATATTTTTCAATTTGGAATAAAAATTATTGCAAATAGTTTTAGAAAGATAAAAATCTGGAATACAGTATGTTAAACGTACATAATATTAATTTTAATTATTGTACATAATTATGAAAAAAAAATCTTTAGCATTTCTGTATGTATAAATCTGGCATTTTCATGAGAACCCAAAAACTTTTCAAATATACTAGTAATATTATAATTTTTTCCAGAATCTCAATTTTTTTTTTTAATTTAAACGATGAAATAAAATTATGATAAAAGCACATATCCACATAAAATAATTTATGATGGTTTTTAGTCTTCTATCTGTTGGAATTAATCAAAACGGAACTATCAACAATTTTCAAAATTTTAGGATCGATTATTTATTGAATATTAAATATTCTATCTGATACATCGGACAGTATTTTTAACTTATCGACTTGAGCCAATAATAAATTATAAAGATATGTTTAAAATGAACTTAGGAATAAAATAATTTGCCGAAATTTAAAACTTTAATTTGAAATTTTAATTATATAAAGAATTGATTCAGATGATTTAAATGATAAATAATAAGTAAAAAAAATTAAAGATAAACTACAACTTGTTAACGCTTTGGATTATCGCCAAAAAATTCGGATTCAAATCATGATTGATTCCATTGTGTTAATATTACGAAAGCCAGAAGATGTAGCAGACTGACTAAAATAGACTAGGACGCAGGTGTCATGCATCAAATATTCTGTGAATATCGGACTAAGTAAAACAAAAATTGAGTGACTATTTTTCAAAGCTTATATAAAAATGGTCGAAATCATTTATTCTAACAATAGTTGCGTATAAATATAAAAAAAGCTGAATATTATAGTTAAAACCAGTCAGAAATCGTACGAAATCTGAAAGTAAAATCAATATTCCGCATCTTTTTATGCTTATCAAATTAGAATTTTTGGTTACGATAAAAATGATACATTTTAGGTAAAACAAGCTTTCTAATTTAATAATTTAAATCGAAACTGTAGTCATATTTGTCACAATAAAATGTCAAAAGCTTTCTTGAGTGTTGTGAAAATTAAATAAGTGAAGAGTGTTTGGGATGTGATTCAATCACTGGATGATATTTTGCCTGCATATTGGATATGCTTGTGAAATAGGTGACCTGTAAAGATATGCTGTGTTTTTTTATTTTTATAATTTATTCTTAATAAATGGACAACTCTAGCTCATTTTATTATATTTTTTGCTAGATAGGAATTATTTTTGTTTATATAAACAAACATAGATATTTATAATTAATAGGTAAAGCAATTTAGATTCCTAAAATACCTAGATTATAAAAATTTTATTTTTCACAGATTTCTCTTATTTTAATAAATTCGTATATACTTTTATTTGAAGTTTACATATTTAATTT
>AYEL01053706.1:0-29449 GCA_000484575.1 Olivierus martensii
AACAAAATTAATAAATATATAAATTAATTTAATTAGAAATAAAATTAATAATATATATAGCAATATTTGCTGTCATCTCTATAAAATTTTAAAAACAGAGTTTTAAAATAAAATTAATTAATTCTTCTTTCTATGAAATAATTATATTGGTGTAAAATTACAAGCAATTTCACAGATAGTTTAAAATTTCATTTAATAAGAGGCTAACGCTATTTAAATTTAAATGTTTTCCATTTTAATCATATATTTGAGACTGCTTTATTTATAGTTATTACAATTAAATTATTAAAGTGCGGCTTCATATAATTAAGAATTATACGAATTAAGTCTAAGAAAGCAAGAAATTCGTATCACTTTTATTCAAATTTCTAGAAACATTTTACAGTACTTTGTTTGTTCAAATAGATTGCGCTCTCTAATAAACAACCGAACATAAAATTATTAAAAATATAATAAATAATGCTTACTAATAAATGGGGACATTTTATAAGGAATTTTATGCATGTTTAAACCATAATATATATATGATTGATTTTATACTTTCCAGTTTTAAGTGAAAATATTCTAATAAAAACCATAATTATATTTCTTGTTCAATAACATTGGAATATAATAAAAATCAAATTTTTATTGGAAATTGTGAATAAAAAAATAGCATAGTGTTGTTTTACAAAAAATAAAAAAGAAACACCTCTCTCTAATAAAATAAACAAATCTGTGGACATAAAAATGAAGCAAATAATCAAAATTTTAATGTGATATAAAGTTAATGAGTGATATCTAATAGGAAAAGTTAAGTTTTAAAATTATGAAATAATGTTGAAATTTTTAACTTTTATATTACATATTATTCATTTTGAACTTAAATATATAAAGTACAGTAAAGATCAGAATTTAATTTATTATATCTAACTCAGAGTGACTTATGAAATAACCCAGGACATAGTTAGGCTACTTTTATATCAGTGGTATAAGCGGAAAACATCATCTTTTTTAATTGAATATATAGTATTTAAACTGATAGGACAAATATTAAACTGTATGGAAAACTGTAACTAAAACAGGACTCTCCCAGTTAAAACGGAACATATGGTAATCATAAGTATATAACTAATAAATATGATAATTCATTTTTTTGAGTAACGAAATCATTCGATAGTTATTAACATTTAAATTGCTGCTTTTGTAATGATTATTTTGTGATTAAGACTGCTATAGAAGTTTATTTCCCCTTAAGTTAAATAAATTTACGTAAACAGTACACAGTTTATTTTTAATATCATATTTATTCTAACAAAAAGTTTACAAAGTATAATAAATAATAAACAACAACAGATAAAAATTTTCAAATAATATTTATCTTTTTTAGTTAATGATAAAATTTCAAAATATGTAGTATTTTTAGAATTCAATACTGTTTATTTTTAATATCATATTTATTCTAACAAAAAGTTTACAAACTATAATAAATAATAAACAACAACAGATAAAAATTTTCAAATAATGTTTATCTTTTTTAGTTAATGATAAAATTTCAAAATATGTAGTATTTTTAGAATTCAATATTATGGAAAACATATTGGAGTAAACGTTTCGGTTGAATATATCTACAAATGTCCGAAAGCATTATTGAATTTTCAGTGACAGAGTGACTGCAATCGGTTTAAAGAGAAGACACGAAAGAAAACGTGAAGTATTTCCTAAAGCATGCTTGAAATATTTCTGTTGGACAGCTGTCATTTCCATTTCAGTTTTTGTCATTCCTTTACTTGTTCAACAGGATTCCGGTAACAATCCATTCAATAGAATATGAGAATATCTAGCATTTTTATTTTATTTTTTGTAATATTGATATATCAAACAAAACCTCAGAACATACTATTTTTTATTTCAGTTATCGTCTTTTTTTCACTGGGTATGTAATTTCCGATGACATTATTTAATTATATTTTTAACATATGATCCATCATCAGCATAATAATAATGGTTTCTTTCTTACTTTTACAGAATGCTAAACTTGTGATAAGAATTCGATTATAAACAAAGTTTAGATAGATCCAGAATGGATGAGAGATTATTAATCACAGAAAATATTTCTGCAAGGCTCATGATAAAACTTTTTTTAATAATCTAATCCTTAAGAAGAAGAATTAAAATAGATTTTTAGTATAATAAAAATCACATATATATTATTCAAATAATTTTTATATAAAAAAAATTTCCAGATTCGTTTAAGAAAATGAATCGATTGAAATAGCGTAATAAAATTAAGGCTTTTAGCAGAATGTTTGTGAAAGAGTAAAGAAAGAAAATAATTAATAGAAAGGCGATTTCTTAACATCATTGATTAATTTTGTTTAGCTGATTAGCATTACTATTCAATTAGCTAAACAAATGCTAATAGTATTGTAGTATCTTTTCCTCTTCCTTGATTAAAACAACAATCAAACCAATACATGTACATAAATCTACAGTTTAATTAACAAAAAATAAATAAAAGTCAGATAATGTACTGCATTTTATATTTGTAAAATTAATTAATAGTTACAAAACATAAAACCTTAAGAATTAATTGAATAATTTTGTGAGATTCTTCGTATCTGCATTATTAGATATTTCTTATATATTTTAAGAAAAAATTTAACTTTATTCAAAAAATTATACGAAACAAACTTCAGTTATTCGATGCAGTATTCTGATGTATATTCTGTTTTCTTTCTGCATTATTAATTTTGTTATCCGTTCGCTACTTCAAGTCGTAACACTGCAGTTGGAAAGTTTGTAGATGTTCGTTATAATTACGTGAGTTTTTTCGTACTAAAAGAATTTTATTTCCTTCATTGTACAATAAAAATTCATAAAGAAACACAACTTGTATGATAATACTTTTGTTTACAAACTGTATATACATGATTCAAAATAAATATGAAAATATCTTAAAAGATGTATATTTTTTACGGCATCAATCGATTTTTTTTTCATTGAAATTGCATTGATCTGTACTTCGACTCTTATGAATAGAAATTCTATATTCTTTGCCAGTATCACTACATTTTATTCAAACATTGAATTTATTGTATTTCATAAGATAAATTTTGTTGAATGAGAATTATAAAATGGAATGCTACGTCAGTAAAATGATATTTTCCTTCGTAACATGTTCAAGATAATGTAACTAATGGAATTATTTCCTTTTCAAATATTTTTAGATAAAAATTTTCAATATTGCTGTTGATTGATATTAATAACAGAATTTTATTATAAGGAAAACAAATCTAGAGATATTTGAGTTTATCATAATTCTAGTATAGTTTATCACTCACTAAAAGAATGAAATTGTTTAAAAAACATGTACTGTATATATTTTTTTATTTTCTAAATACTGCAATTATTTTCACAGAAATAAAAATCTATACACGAATCGTGGAGAAAATGGTAGAAAGTAGACACAGAGATCATAAATTGAAGACATCAAAGAGTGGAGAGACACGAGTGGATACCAAAATAATGTGAAAAGAACGTCTAAAGAATGAAAGAAATGCTTTCAAGTTTTAAGATACAAATTTTAACATGAACATTTTCCAATAATTACACAAAAAAAAATAAAAATAAAAATTTGATTTCAATTGCTAAAGTTTTAAATTCTTCTATTTTAAAAGACGTTTTTATTTCTAAAGAAACTTTTGAAGAAACCTTTAAAAAGAATCTTAGATAAAATTCTTTATAAAATTTCAAGAAATCTAACAAATAATTGTTTCTTATTAGCTGAATTATCAATTTAATTTGATTTAATCAAAAAAATAATCGCATTAAATCTCTTTTCAGAAATATTAAAAAAATTCTTATCTAAGCTTAATTATTAAAACGAACTATAAATGCATAATTATTTTATTATAATTTTATTTCTGGAGAACAGATAAATAGTAATTAAATATTTTAAGCGACCAAACAACTTTCTTGTTAACAAGAACTTTGTCGTAGCTATTTTATAAGCAATCTCTCGAGAATCACTTTTAATGCAGAAATAGTTTGGCTCTTATTGCTATAGCGAAAGACAAGCAAAACAAAAGTAATGTGTGTAAAGAGGGTCAGATTGTTGGGACAGACAAGCTCAAATAAACAGCATTTCTAGACCAGAGTGGCACAATAAAGGTCCTGTGACCACACGACCTAACAGTTATCAATATCAATGGCTCCGTCTTTCTAACCAAATTGGGCCAATTAATTGGGTACTCTAGCAGTAAATAAAGTATGAAAGGTAATTAACAGCCTAATTTCTCAGAGGTTGAACACATTATCAGAAATAATGTTTATAACTAACTAAACTAACTCTTGTGATATATATTATAGAAAATTTGTTCGATTAATAAGGCTGTTAAATAGAATTTTTATGTAATCGTAAATCTCCATAATTTAATAGAGTGCATTTAACGCATTTGTTTCTAAATTATAATCGATAATAATTATATCTCTGCCCCGGACAAATATATTAAAATGCGCAGTTTATCTTTAGAAACATAATAATCTTTAAGATAAAAATTTTTCTGAAATGCATTATTTTAAAATATAATTTTAATATTAAACAATAAATTTTAAATTTAAATAATTCTCTGAAAATGTAGTACTTCTTTCATAATCGTAGATTATTGCTTAGATTTGGATTAAATAACACTATTGTTTATAAAATTTTAATGATCACCGGATGGTCAGATGCTTACCTATAAATTGTTATAAAATTCGTTTTGGTTCTCGCCTAGGAAAGAATTTGTTCATTCTGCAATGATCGATCATCTTTGAATATTTATTTAACAAAAATAGTTTTCCAGAAATGTCTCATTATTAAAATAAATTTGGATATTTCATAATTCTATGCAAGTATTAATTTTCATCAACATTTTCTATAACATCTCTAAAACTTCTAAATATAAGTTATTAATTTTTGGAAGGAGTCTTTAAAATTATTATATTAATTTGGATATCTCATAATTCTATGCAAGTATTAATTTTCATCAACATTTTCGATAACATCCCTAAAACTTCTGAATATAAGTTATTAATTTTTGGAAGGAGTCTTTAAAATTATTATATTTTTTAAATAATTTGTTATATTAATATATAAAGATATGTTTATAATTATTCATAAATTTAACTTGATTTGGTTGATATAATTATTTTAGTTTATATATTTTTTGATATTATAAACGAATATATGCTCGTATATAAAAAAATATGTTTTCAATAAATTTGAATTAAATATTTTCAGAACACCGTATCAACATATCTATCTCTACGAAATTCCCGTCCAGCCGATGATGTCTTATTTTTTTTTTTTCATTAAAAATAATCGTACCAGAAAAATTATTTTCAGCAAATCTAGAAAGAATTGTGGCTGCCTAGTACAAAGTAACCAAGTGAAGAAAAAAATCTCGGCAATCATCACTCGCTTGGTTTCATTAATGTTATCAAACAGAATTTGTAATTTGAAAATAGCGAATATAGCTTATGTTTTTACATTTTTTTTATTTTTCACTTAAAAAATAACATAACATTAAAATATAATTTTTGTAATGATTAATAAATAATTTGACAAAATTTTAATTTTTAAAAATTGAAATTTTGTCATAATTATTTAAAGTAAGAATAAATAGAAAATTCAGTATATTATATACATATTAACAATAAATAAAATAATATATAAGAATATTTAAAATGTTGATAAATTTTTATAATATGCACATTGATTAAATTCTAATAAGCTTCAAACTTAATAAATTATCGCAGTTATTAATATATTTGTATTAAAAATGTCAAAAGAGCACAAGATAGGCCATTATATCTTTAATATTTATTAAAGATGCATCTACAGGGGTTTTCCCTTTCAATTAAATATTTCATTATTATTTATTTATTTATATTGTATTTATAAAGTTCGTTAAATTTTCTTAGAAATGGGATAAATTAGCAAATCTAAGAGATTAAAAACTTAAGAGAATATATATCAATTTTTATATACAAATAGAGCTATCAAATATATTTATTAAAACAAAATTTATACAAAATAACAATTATATTTCTTTTGAATGCTGTGATGTGTGCTACAGTCTCAATTTCTTTAATATTTGTAAAAGAACATTGATTTAGTTAAATTTTCGTACAATTACTTCATACACATTTATAGAATTTTTCATTTGAAGCTATAACTATGCATTTTATTTTCTCAAATCTAAAACTAGGTGAAAAAAATTTACTATTAATTTTTGTTAATAATTTTGAAATATAATTAAAATTTCGAATAATTTTTATATTTATTTTTTAATAAGTAAAACATCACCACCTGAAATCAATAAAACTGACATTCCACTGTGTCAACTTAAAAAAAATTACCAAAAAAGAAAAACTTTTTTTCAATTTTTCTGATGCAATTAATTCCTCCAACTTAGTATTTGAGAATTGAATTTATAAATGAAAATGTTACGAAAACATTTGTTTTGAAATCATGTTTATAAATATTCCTTAAAAATTTAAAAATGTTCATTTGCAAATATTTTCATTTGCGTTTATACGAGTACAATGCCGAAACAAATCTTATGTTAATTATTTTTTTATTTATTTATTTATTCATGAGTACATTCTAAAGTTGATATAATTTATAAATTTTAAACTAAAACTGCGTTTTTATAATTTATAAAATCTAATTTGCAATTTATAGACAAAATAAAAGATCAAGTGAGAAAAACAGGATAAGAACTTTTGACAAAATAGTAGATTACCTGCTATTGGAAGACTCATCGTGTCGCATGCGGCAGCGCGGCGTCATCTACATAGCATACTTTTTTTAAACGAATATACATAGACTGAAAAGAATCTTTAAACCAGAGATTCATGTTAATTGATCTTTGTATCATATTCCGGGGAAGCTTGTATATATTCATTAAAAAAAGCCTGTTATATAGATTACGCCGCGCTACCAGATGCGACGCGACGCGTCTTACACCAGCAGGTAGTATGAATACCATTTAGCCGAACTTTTATGATTTCTAATTGGAAGCTCAAGATAATAATTAACAAATTTACGTTATTTTAATTATCAATATTTTGTTAACAATATAATGTATTTCTTACAAAGTACAGGTAATGATTAATAAATTTAGGAATATATCATTTTATAAATGTATAGAATTAGTTAATATTAAACTAAACTTTAGATATTTTTAAATATGTTATATATTTTTAGAATAATTTATGAAAGATCTGAAATGGAATAAATTTTATATTTCATCGGGTAATGCATGCAAAATTTTTCATCTAGTAAAAATGTTTTCAAGAATAACTCTGAGGAGTGAATACATTTATTAAACTGTTTACATCCAATCCATGGCATGCATACCACTAAAAAAGTAATTCAGAACTAGAGATGCTTGTATTCAAAAGATATGGATAAAATTTCATATAGTTGCATATTAGGTTTTAAAAATTCGTAAATAAACGAAAGAAAAATCAATATAACTGTACAATCAAATATTTTCGTAACGTAAGTTCAAAATATAAAATATTTCTTTTGTTTAAAAAATATTTTTATACCTTAATCAGTTTTGGAGACCGGAATGAATCTCTTTAAAGAATGAGAACAATATAGAAAAATAGTATAGTGCAATGATATTTTATAACTTCTTAAATATATATTTTTGTAAACTTATATAAAAGCTATGAAGAAAGATTTATCATCCTTCAACGCCAGGAGCAAATCAGTATACGTCTTACCTTTTGTATTGTGGCGATCTAGGTTTCCTCATAATTCATAATAAAACGTTACCCTACAGCGACATAGAACTGTACGGGAAATTTACTTTACACTTTGGTTAAGTCATTTGCTTATAACACAACACATATTATAATAAATATCATCATTTTAATTTTATTTTGTTCATAGTTTCATAAATTAGGTTAAATAGATAATACTGTATGATACTTTATAACAAATAATGTATACAGTATATAAAATTAATAAATGATAATTTCTCAATGAAACATTAAAATTAATTCAGTAAATTCACTTTTTTTTGACATGTTTAAATAAATTCTGCAAATGTTGTATTATAATATACAACATTTTTTCTTATTTATACTTATTATTTCTTCATTTTTTTATGTGGACCTACTTTAATCGACATTAATTTTCTTTTGATTATTTTGTAAATTCGACAGTTAAAATCTAATATAAAATCTCTTTTGTACATCGGTTATTTTCTTTCGCTGATTATCTATTGATTTTCATATTCTTGAGATGCATCATGAATCCTTTGAGACGATTTTGTCTCCCAGGTACCTGCACTCCTAGTTGAATAACATTGCTTTAAACTGTGAGTAAACAAACCAAAACCTAGACATTAAAATCTCTAAATTCCACTAGAAAAATCGGATCAATAATAAGTATTTCGAATTATTGCAAAAAATTTTCACTTTATTTAATTCAATTTATTTAAATGCATTAGGGGCTTACAATAAAAATAAAATTATTTTAAAATTGTTTCTAATACTTATATGTTTATATATCTAACGATATTTTTTTGTGTTTAGGCTTTTTTCTTCATTTTTTTATTTTTCTAAAAATATCGATAAAAATCTGATTTTTCAGATTAAATTTATAATTATCAAAAAGTTAAAAAGCTTTATAATTTTTTGTTATCTATCAAAATATATTTTAAGCATATTTTAGAAGTTTTTTCTTCTATCGAAAAATTCTATCGGATTCTATAGACTGGCATCGAAAAAAATTTTTAGTATAAATAATTAATTATTGATTAAATTATATATTATGAATAATTTTACCTTCAGATTAATTACTATTACTACAGTGTTTTTAAGCAATCTGATTTCCATAACTAAAATAAATATCAAATTCTAATTCATTGAGGAACATAAGAAAAATAACCAAAAAATTAATAAATATTCACTGTAAAAATTTATAAATAATAATTCGATTAAAACATTTATATTTTAAATATAATTTTATAAACAATATTTAGGAATATATAAAGTATCTATCACTTTTGTTAACCAGGAAATATCATCTACGATATTTTTTATTGATGAAAAGGGTATCGTGATCAATAATATTTTCGCTGAAGAATTATCAGATTATTTTTCTTAGTGCAGCCATTTAATATTGCAAAATTATTACAAAAATTTTAGCTAATTTTAATAAATCAAATTTAATAAAATAAATGCTCAGTTTTAGAAGACGAGTAAGAATAAAATATGAGAATAAAAAAACAAAAATGTTTTTGCAATCAATATTTTTTACAATGCAGTTTTATATTATTTCAATATTTTTACTGGTTTATTTTTTAATAATATATATTTAAAAAATGATTTTCTTATATGTATAAGAAAATTAAACATAAATATGAAAATATACTGCAATTAAAAGTATGAAAAAGAAATCATTTGAAATGTGAAATATTATGAAAGCAGCATTAAGATATTGAAATTTTTAAATACCTTTTCAAATAGTATAATAATTTTGTTTATCTATTTCTGAATAGATATCATTCATACGATAGAATTACCAGTTGATAAAACGAAACTGAATCAATTGCGACTTTGTCGGATAGATTAATAATTTTAAAGCAATTAAGATCATCTAAAACTATTTCATGCATTCAATAAAATAAAAATTCAGTAACGAAAGTTCTTAAAAAAATTGTAGTCTAATTTAAGAGATCAATTTTTAATTTTTATTCAAATATTTTTTTATTTATCGCTCTATAAAACTGGAATAGACAATATTTAAAATTTTCATAAAAACAACTACTGCATTCGAATTATATGATAAATTTCTATATATAAAGCTACGAGCATGTTAATAATTATACCGAAATTGTTGATTTGGTAAAAGAATTTTTATTTAAACACGAATCCTAAGTTTTAAATAATTTACTGATTTTTAAACCTGGAGCATAATATAGTATTTATTTTGAATATTGCGTGACATAACTTACAACGTTTTAATGTTGTAAGTTCTGTCACGCGACATCCAAAAATCGTGCAGTTGTAGATAGATCTAACGTAAGTAAAGCACAAAAATTATATTTCGAAAACATTATGAGTTAATATGTTATAAATTGCATTTACATACTATAAATACATTAGAGAAAAAGCTTGCTGTAAAAATAAATAAAAAAATCATTCTATAGATAAAATTGGGTAATGTTTATCCTATTACAAGGCAATTTCTCGTTATTACGGTATTCAAGCACCAACGATTTTATAATTATCCAAGTTTCATTTTAAATGAATTATATTTGGATCGGTTAATGTCAAATCCGCATCATTTATAACTTTATATCATGTTTACAACCATTGTGAAATAATTCATGCAAACTCTCGAATTCACTTCATTTTGATTAAATCAAAATTTCGTCTATTGCATGGAATGATAATGTTCTAAAGCAATAATAAATTTTTCAAATAATATCGCATTTATATTATTTTTTTAGTTTGCATTAAGTTTTCTTGCCTTTTAATTAAGTACAGATTTTTAATATAAATACAAAGAATGCTGAATGTTTTCAACGCATAAAAATTCTCTCAAAATCACAATATTATCTAAAACTAATAAGTATTGTAAACACGATATTAAAAAAAATATGATAACAGTTTATCTACACGTTTCTAAATGTTTATATAACGGATTTGAATTTAACAGTATACTAATAATATCCCATATCACTAAGTGCTAATTTCTCTACAATAATATGCTAATGGAGTTTAATAATGGATAATTGAATCAAGATTGGAAAGAGATAACAATTGATTAATGGAATTCGATTTTAGTATAAATTAATTCACACCAAATAATGATAAATCAGGAATAATAAATCAACATATGTACAAATTTTTTATTCTTATATTATTCAGTGCATAGCGATTATTAATTAAGCATACGCACTTATCATATTCCAGTAATTATAAAAACAATTATTAATTTGATAAAATATCTTAATTTTCTTTATTTTTGAAAATTCTAGTACTGAAATTATATTTAATCTAGTTTATTCCTTACGTAATTTTTAAGTAAATACATTTAAAGAATCTTAACTTTTCGTGATATTTGTGATAGAATTAATTTTAAATAGGGCCTGTTATTGAATTAGCAGAAAAAACATGAGATTTTAACAAAGTTTACTATTTTAACGAAGTTTAAAAGAAGAGCAAAATAAATTATTATTCTTATGCAATACTGATAAACATATAAATATATTTACAATACTGTATTCTGTAACACAATAATTCTTATTATTATAACGAGAAAATCTTAATTATTTAAGTTTTTCCATTATTCGTATCTTTGCAAGAAAAAATTTTACAGTAATTTTCTGTCAGGATTTATTTATAGTACAGTATAGGCAACAGTTCTTATTGTATGTACTTTACATAGCAGTAATCTTGTTGCAATTTTGCAACTTTTTTAATAGTAGTGCTTCGCTAATGAACGGTGATATTTTGTTCGAAACTTTAAACTTTCGTTTAAAAGAGTGCATTTTACAATTAAGTAGAAAGCTATCTGATTTCACAACAAATGTCTTCGTTATTGAACGGTACAATACTCTGCCATGTTTCAGATAAAATTGGTTTTGTTTTCGTTTCGTTTTAAAGAAAGTAATTCCTGGAAAATTGTTTTTTTTTTTTTAAAGACTCTTGTTTAATGATCTGAACTTTTTATAGGTCTGCTTAAACGGTTTAACTCATTAAATAAGAATCTATCGAGTTAACGGTTATTGACCTCCTCTCAATTCTGGATAGATAATTCTGATAAAGACCAAAAATAATAAAGATTTAAGATTTTTACTGGCTATATAATCTGAAAACTATCCACATTCTAAATAAGCTCTTCTCTTGATGACCAATTTTCTTTCGTATTAAAACTCTTCGTTGTTGTCATGTGAACACAAATCATCTTTATATCTTAACAATTTTACAAAGAAAACAGTTTATAAAATGCATTTATATAGGAAACATTAAATTATTTTGTAATGAAAATATGTAACGATTGTTATCCATAATTTTACAATGAATTATTCTAATCCTTAACCAAAATTTTAAAACATTAATCATAAACATCATTAAATACTATCACCATACATTAACAGTTTGTACGGCACTTTATATAATTTCGGAAGCATTTCAAAATAATTCTTAATAATTTATGAATTTTGTGAAGTATTAAGAATATTTTTTCCCTGCAAGTAACAGATAAACTGATTAACAGTTTCAAGTAGAATTAGAAAGCATTAAAAAAAACCAAAAACGAAAATGGAATAAATTTAATATTTATCGATTTTCCTTTTAATTTCTATTGATATCATATTTAATATAAACTGATGTAATCAAATTAAATTTATTACTTCTAATTTTATGCTATATTAAATTGAAAAAACAAAATAGATAATTCGATTCGATAAATTTACACATGTTCAAAATAGCAAACCCGGAATTAATCGTTGAATTCTATTTTCAGAACTGTACTCAACAAGTTTTCTGGATCTTGTAGTTATGAAATAATGTCTGTATTGGTGCATTAACTGTCAAGTTCGGAAAATTGGTGCATTAACTGTCAAGTTGGAAGAATGGTCTGCCTGCGGCTCGAAACGAAGCGGAGGTCTATGGGTTCACTCACTCTTCATTCTGTTTCGCTTCGGGCTTTGTCACTCGTCCTTACAACTTAACTTAGACTATAAATACTGGTAATTCACTTATAAATCAAAGTATTGGGAATCCATTCGTTATAATAACTTCGTTCTTTTTGATAACGTTATCTATTCTGCACGATGTAAATAGAGAATGAATTTGTGCCATTAATTGAAACTGCCGTCAACGAACGTATTTTATTACTTTTTAAAATTTTAATTTTTAAAAACAAAAGATAATTTAATGATTTTGTTTTCTTTTAATAAAATTTTAAATATTTGGAATTCACTTCAACATGTAGCCTACATTTTTCGAGTTACAGTAGTTATGTTACGAACATCACTCATTTAAAATCTTCTAATTTTACAAAGAAAAAAAAAGTGGAAATTTTTCGGCTTGGATATTTATTTTAGTATTCTAATATAGATTTTTCTTTACCGTTATATAAAGACATATTCTTTTATTATAACAATGGCTATTGAAATGATAAACTAGTCTATATACAGTAAAAAAAATAAATAACGAAAGGAAAAAAAGGAAGACATCAAAAACCAAGCCTGGAACAGAAAAAGCAAAACTATATATAAAAACAGCATCAATTAATTTACTTTTCAGATTTCAAAAAGCCGAAAACTGTAAATAATAAATATAAGTTCTAACGTTACAGCATCACGAACTATAATAGATCTTATCTGTGAAGTCAAACCGACGAAACGAATGTCAACTGTATCTTATTTTTTATTTTTATTTTCTTAAGGTCCATTGATTCTCTATACAACTAAAAAAACAAGGAAAATATTTATTTCTACTATATAAATTTTATCGAACTTTCTATTTAATAACGAATAAAATATAATTCTTTTTTGTAATCTCATTTTATTGACTGATTTAAATTTCTTTATGATAATTCAAAATCATATTATTAGTTTAAAAAATTCTCACATCTATTAGTTTTCTATTTCTATTTATATTTTCTTCTCTATAATTTAAGGATAACTCATAAAATTTTCCATTTATTACATTAAATTTAAATATATTCACGGTATCGTCGCCAACAAAAATATAAATCTAAAGTAAAATATATTGATTACTTTCCATTTATTACATTAAATTTCAATATATTCACGGTATCGTCGCCAACAAAAATATAAATCTAAAGTAAAATATATTGATTAAATTTTAATTTTCAGTTTATAAACATTTATTAACATTTAACCTATAAAAGTTATAAACATATTATACTATATATGAATTTTATGAGAAACATAAAGGCAAAAAGTTATAAAAATGAAAAACATGTAAAAGTGGTAAATTCGAGATTTTTACATGTTCGAATTTCACTTCAAAAATTAAAAAACTCTATTTCAAAATGTTCGAAAGGTTTTTAATTTAAGAAATCATTAACCATATTAATTATTCATCAATATTCTATGAAATATTTTAAATTAATTTTAAAAAATTTCCATGTTTAATATTTGATAATTTAAGAGAGTGCAATAAATATTTTATTGTTATTGAAACAGTTTATAAAATATAATATTTTTCAATAAAATAAATCAGATTCAAAGAAAGTTAAATTAAATTTCTAACTTTTCTTATTTCAATCAGTTTTTGTCACTTTTCCCCCCTCTATTATAGTTAAGTGAAAAAACAAATAAAGGATGCATTGAAAATTATAAAAATGCATTTTCAAAATTCCCTTTTCGATGATAAATTATCGATAAGAAGCATATTTAAAATGTATTTTTTTTTTAAATACAATTATTTTATCACTGTGTAAAAATAATTTTATTTTAAATTATATAAACATGCTATTAATTTTTTAATAAAATAGATTTGTTCAAATCAGTACGTTTAGTTTTTTACTCAAATTACACACGATAAATTATTTTATATGAATTCAATAATACTTTAGTTTATTTATGTTTTTCTAAAGAGGATGATTTTTCAAGTTATATATCAGACATTCTTGAATTTTCACTAAACACTGTTTTAAAACTTGTCTTCTTGAGAGCAAAAACATGGTTAAGTATCATTCGAACTTGGGATACTTTTGACATGACAACATACTATATTGATTCTTTCGGATTGTTTTGGCTTCGATTTCCTATTAAATGTAAAACATATAGAGCAGGGGTGTCCAACCTTTTTGGCTTTCTTGGGCCGCATTTGAAGAAAAAAAATTGTCTCGGGCCGCACATAAAATATACTAATTCTAACAATAGTTATTAAGCAAGAAAGTTAGCAAATAATGTACAATATATGATATTCACCATAACAAAGCAAAAATGCCGTAGTATAATAATCTTTGACTTCTTTTCGTTCAGAAATGTTTTTAAAATCATCGAACGGTCAAGAAGTTTTAATCACTGAAATGAGAAATATTTTAAAAAGTGGAAATAAGAAATGTAGATAGATATTTAAATAATAAAAACTTCATTAACTTCATTATTTTTGTATATATTTTTAGTACAAAAATGAAACAAAATTTCTTTTTCTTTATTATTGAGATATTTGATGATACTACGGCGAATTTCAAAAAATAAAAAAATATGTACATAAAAATCTGTTTTAAAGAATTTTACGATTTTATGTTGGGCTGCATTCATTACAGCGGTGGGCTGCGGAGGCCCTACATAAAAATCTGTGTTTTAAAGAATTTTACGATTTTATGTTGGGCTGCATTCATTACAGCGGTGGGCTGCGGGTTGGACAGCCCTGATATAGAGCATATTCCGATATATCATAAAACAAGATGATTTCAGAAATAAATTTACTGCAATTATTTTAACATAATCTTTACAACTGGGAGACAATTTTTAGATGAATTACATAATTTATTTTATAGGAAAATAATAAATTATGAATTTAAATAAAAAGATCAAAAATAAATATTTAAATACTGAAAACATATTCAACATCTTTTTTTTATGGTTACACTAAAAAATAAATATTATATGATAATACAGAATTCTTATTCAACAGAACTTGTTATACAAATAACTTATATCATCTGAAGAGAATTGGAATTTTTAAATTATATTGTATCAGATTATATTATACATTCGATTCTTTCAATAGGTACTAATTAAATTATAATTTAAAAACAAAAAATACTTTAGTTGATAATATTTTTATATTAAACATGGTATAATTTTAAATAGCAATTTTCTGTATTTCTATATAATTTACATAAATTTGATACGATCTCTTCCTTCTTTTTAATGGTATTTGGATTAAAATATAATTATTTTACTGATTTGCTTCAAAAATAATCCGAGTGATTAAATTCGGATATAAAAAGATTACTACTTACTTGTTTGAAATTGGATTAAAATCGATAATGATTATTCAATTATTCAATACTTATTTTAATTTAATATGAAACTGAAATTTATAAAATTATATTGAAGAATTAATTAGATAAGATCACAGTATAAAAGTCTACATAAATTTTATATGATGAAAATACAGAAATTATTGAATTTATAGAATATGTAAACTGCCTGACATAAATGTTTTCCCCTTCATAAGATTATTTTTACAAGTCTTTATAATAATGATTTAAACTATACTTGAAAAATTATTCAAATTCAGTTAAAATCGTATTTAATGATAAAAAATTTCTGTAATTTTCAAATTTAACTAACAAATTTAATCATCATACCCAATTTTTTGAAAAATTATTCAAAATTCAGTTAAAATGGTAGGCCCTATTTAATGATAAAAAATTTCTGTAATTTTCAAATTTAACTAACAAATTTAATCATCATTTTAGTGTAAATTCATTAAGTGGTGCTCATAGGTTTGACTAGTTTTGGCACCGAGAAAGAATCGTAGGCCTATTTTTCCTTGAAAATAGTTTGCCTCCAAATAAGAATTTATATTTGCTGGAAAGTTACCTTAAAGAAAAAATACACTGTTTCTCAAGCGCCTAAATTCATCAAATTATGTAACTCAGGAAACATGTTTAATGAATTTAGGTTAAATTGATGATAATTAACAAGTTTCTCATAGACAAAAAAATGTAAGATCAATAATGAAATTTCCAAGTTACAAAAAATATTTATTAAACAATTTATTAATAGGATTTTGAAGGGATATTAAGAAATTTTAGTTCAAGTACTATATTTTTTAAATTAATCTGAAACAATAAAAATAGCCTCTTTACACTTATTCTTTTTACCTATAAAACGTAAACTATAATGCTAACAATTAATACTGAATAAGTTAATTAAATCTGTATTGAAGCAAAAAATATTTAAAATATATTTAAAAGTAAATGTTAATTAAAAGTACGTACTTCATATGATTTTAATTCCCAATTTAATATAATATTTTAAAGCATTACGAGTGAATTATTTCCATGTTTCCGATAGTTTATCTATATCTATATAATCTTCTCCATCTATACATCTATCTCTTCTCCAAAATCCAATATCAATCGCACTAGGGTGTATCAAACATTTTTCATTAACTTACAAATAAATTGATGCGATCGAAAATAAATTTGTGACGATAAATATCTATGCATAAATTTATATTTTGTTTTATTAATAATTGTGAATTAAATTCTTAGTAATAAAGAATTTTAGTTTTTAATAAATTGAGAATAAATTGATGCGATCGAAAATAAATTTTTGACGATAAATATCTATGCATAAATTTAATTTAATTTTATGCATAAATTTATATTTTCTTTTATTAATAATTGTGAATTAAATTCTTAGTAATAAAGAATTTTAGTTTTTAATAAATTTTAATATATATAGTAAATGAAAACTATTTAAATTATGTAGTTACTAATGACATTTATATGAAATTTTATAGATAACATTTTAACAAAATTATAGTCTTGCATATTTAGAATATTTTTGTTAACATGCAGTATATTTTATATAAAATATTATATCATTTATGCAATTTCTTAGAATTTTTGTAATTATAAAGTATTTTATTTTTCCACCTTGTTCTTTCTTATTCTTAAGAACTATTTTTTTATTAATTAAATTATCACTATTATTGATAGCATAATCATAAAATTTTTAAAAATCTGTAATATTAAATTTATCTAAATTCATGAAATTTATTATTTAGATAATTAATTAAATTGTAATCTGTTATTTAGCTTTACACTAATAAATTTATCACTAAAATTTTTTAGAAATATAATCAGCAAAAAAATATCATGCCATTATCATCAATGGATAGATGACAAAGCACCTTTTTGTTTTAATGTAAGACAGTTTTCTTTTTTATATTTCTTCTTTTTCTATTATCATCTTTAGAAAATCTACTAAAATAAAAAAATGGTATATTGTTAAGTTACTTTCTAGCTAACTATTCTTTCTTTATTCGTGAGAAGATGTATGCAACCCATGAAACAACACAGTTTAAAAAGTTAAAAATAATGCAATTAGCTAATAATTTTAATTAACATTTTTGATCAGAATTAATCTAAATTAAATATCGTAACTATAAGGTAACTATACTCCGAATAGTTAATTGTCTTAAATAAAAAAAATATATTCTAATTTTATAAGTATTTCATATTCTGAAAGCAGTTCTGGAGAGAACTGATTACTTAATTCCCAAACGTAGTCGATACTTTTGAATGATTATATATTCATAATTATAATATATATTAAACCTCAAAATAATCTTCATTTTTACATATTTTTATGATATTCAATAATATATTATCAAATAGTTTAATAGTTATCATTTGCCATTTTTAAATAGCTGAAGATAAACAGTTAATTGGCATATCTTTGAGATCATCTTCAGTGATATATGAAATGTTAAAAAAATAAAACAGATATTTTAAGAGATAATCTCAGTAGTTTAAATGACAGCCATTTTTAAATGGATGAGGTTATAAGAGTAAAATATCAATCTTATGATAACCTTTAATAGTGAAATTCTTGTCAAATTTCTTGAACTATTAAATAGACTTTTCATAAGCTTTAGTGGAAGTAACATAAAAACAGTGATCTTATAAGATTCATACTCTTTCAAGAAAGAAGATAATAATTTATTAACCGAAAAATGGAAGTGATCTTTAGAGATGAAAAAAAGAATATGAACAAAATAAAAACAATAAAATAATCATGTCATACAATAAAAAGTAATGTGAATAAGAAAATAAATAAATAAACTGCAAATGCCTAAAAATGAAGTCATCAGGTTTTTCATATTTAAACACAAATTATTTAATTTTTCAAGAATAAAAATTATAAAATAAAATATAGTGTTAATATATTTTTATTTAGTAAATTGTAATTTTGTTATAGAATGAAAATTAGAATAACCAGGCAATGTAAGATATAGGCTTGAGAAAAAGCTTTTAAATTTTTTACTTAAGTCACTAAATCTGATGTATTCCAGTGATGGGAAACAGAGTGCTTTCTCCATTATTACAACAATGATAGTTGGATGTCAAAAATATAAATTTTAGAGATTGCAACAATCTATAAAGAAGATTTAACAGTAAAGTTAATTATAATTTAAACCAAGTTGAGAAAAAAATAAATGATTCACGGACAAAAATTGTATATATTAATTATAAACATATGTTGATTTGACAGAAAATATGTAAGGATTAACCAATTGATTACCTACGGGAGATAAAATAATTGGAGAGAAATGTTTCAAATTATGTTCGTTTTCGCAGATTAAGTGGAATGAGAATTCTATAATTCATAATAATGCTTACAAATCGATAAAGGAGAAGTTGTGTGGATTATGATTAGAAAAATGATTGTAACTTACAGTAAGTGCCAAAGATTAGGGAATCAGTGTCATCTAAAATATGATTTAGAAAACGAAAAACAATTTTATGAATAGCAATGATAACATATATCTGATTCAGCTCGATGAACATAAGAAGGAACCAAATAATTCAAACCAAAAAGACTGTAATAAAAGTTTAACTGATATTTAACGATGAAAGCAAGAGGCTTTTAAATTCTAAGCGGGCAGACAATAAATTAGAACATATAATACCAGTAAAGAAAATATTTTTTTACAAGTATTGAGTTTCGTACGTGCTATCAAAGTGCGGAGATTAAATGTAATAATATCGGATTCTGAGACTTGATAGCAGAACAAAAAGAATTATCGAAAGTAAAGATGATACTCATGTATTTGACGATGTTTACGATTTCTAACTTGTTTTGTAAGAACTATTTATTGAACTATTTCGATTGAGTGTACTTTCTGAATAATTTTTTTCTCAATGCATTATAATGAATGCTAATATTGAAAATTACGATATACAATATATTATTGAAAATACTCTGAAATCTTTCAGAGGAAATCCTGAAAATTATTAACCAAATTTTTAGTGTCCATTCATAATTGTTAGGATTTAATTACTGATTTCCATTAAGATGTTCACTGTATACCTTCTATTATTTTTTATACAAGAATGTTTACAGCGAAAACCTTGAAGAATTTCTGTGTATGGTGAGAAGAAGAAATAAGAAAACTATTCGAAAAAACCAAGTGGGTTTAAAACTGTGATCAGTGTCCTAATTAAAGAAGTAAACTAGAACTGATAGGCTATAATGCAAACAGCTTATTACACAGGAGATAGGAACTGAATCAAGTAAAGTCGATAAACTCTTTAGAGAAAATACTCTCTCTGGATTTTCTCTTTAGCGAAAACATTTTCTCTAAATTAGAATTATGAAAGAATTAACACTAAAGATTTCATTAACTTATATTTTTATTGCAAGATTAGCAAACTGAACTCAATAATCTTATATAAGAATAACCATTACCGAAAACAGAAAAAAAGAAAATTTTTTAAATAATATAGTAAAGTTTGACATAACTGTGATAGATTTATAATTTTCGAATTAATCTTTCCATTTTATAAAACAAAAAAATGTTAATATTTTTCTGAAACAAACTTTATTCATAACATCACTATTGATTAATAGAAATTTTTAAAAAAATTTCTGGTAAATTTATTGAAAAATTCCGGTTGGGTTGAACCTCAACAAAAAAGCTATAACTATATTTGATTTTATCATTATAAACTTCACTGCTTTAATAGACAAATAATGTAAAGTTGAAAAATTATAAATTGAACTGTAAAAAAATGCAATCGATAAATAATGAATATCTTAAAAATATTTCCCTCAATATATGGAAGAAATTTTGATTAAAATAGAATTAATAAATTTACTGATATAACATTCTATATTTCAGAAATTTTTATGATGTTATTTCGGATATAAAAAGAATTAATAAAGTAATTCTTCATAGTATTACATAGATTATGAAATACTTCTTTTGGTATGAAAAATATTAATATGTACATTCAAATTGTTGCCTTTAGAAATTTTCTAAGTTTACGTAATTATTGATTTTTTTTTTTTTTTTTTTTTTTTTTTTTTTTTTTTTTTTTAAGTTTACGTAATTATTTTTTTTTTTTTTTTTTTGAGTTTAACAATTCAAATCAAATCAAACAGGAAAAGAAAAATAATAATTTCTTTGACAGTTTATTGTATTGAAAATTTTATATAAACAAATTTAAAGATTTTCGATTATTCATTTAGTAGCTCATACAATTTATACTATATAACAGACAAAAGAATTACAGCAATTCTTTAAAAATATTAAAAAGATTTCCTTTTAAATGAAATATTTTCAGTATAACACATTTTCTGAACAATCGGATTTTGTGATGAAAACATTTGTCGGCAAGAAAGATAATCATAATGGAAAAAGGTTAAAATTCAAAGGATTAAGTAATGAAATTTAAACGTGTCTCTATTATCGATTCGGGAGTTAAAAATTTCGATTTATAGCTAAATAATAAACTAAATCAGAAAAAACAGAGTCAAAAAATTAATAAAAAATCACAGTTTAAAAGAAATTAATTATTACAATCCATGGAAAGTCTAGAATTCATCCTCTCAGTTATGATAAATTGAGTTTGTATGCAGTAATTAGAAAAATGAACATTGAAATTGTTACCAAAAATATGGTTGTGATAGTCCTTTCATAAAATATATTAAAAGTAGATATATATATAAAATCACCAACTTTAATATGCAAAGAATAAATATCATTAAAAGTATTAAAAATTATCTAACAAAAGTTGAATGTTCATTGTTATTTTAATTTTCTAAGGTATTTTTTGTTGGCCGGTTGGATCTTCTTTGGAGAATCAAGTTCAACTTCGAGGCTCACATCTTTAGTTTTTCAGGACAGATCCAGACTCGACGTTAAAATCCATTATTCAATCTTCTAGACCAGTGGTTCTTAAATTTTTCGAAGTCACGGAACACTTTTGATTGCAAAGAAAATTTGCGGAACACTATATCACTAACTTAATAACATCATAAAACAAACAATAAAAATATGCATGAACATATATTTTACTCAAAATTATACATTGCACATTAAATAACAGTAAAAAACATTAATTAAAAAAACATACATTCTTAAGAACTGTAAGTAATTCTTTTTGAAAAATGGAACATTTTTAAATTAAGTTTAATGCGATGCCTGAGCTAATTGTCTTTTGCAGATTTGAGCAATGTCTGATCTAATATGTAATACAGCTACCATCATTTCTTCATCAATATTCTTAAGTTTTTCGCGTTTTTTAATTTTTTATGTTCATTTTAATGTTAAAAAACCTAGCTCACACAAATATGATGTCGAAAACTATAGCAAAATCTTGAGTGCTTTTGTGGGTAAGCCCGCATAATGATTTATTCAAAAATGCAAACTGAATCTTGTCTACATTATAAAATTCGTGCTCACAGTACGCTAAAATCATTCAAGTAGTTTCGCATTCATAATTTCGCGGAACATCAGTGTTCCGGGGAATACCGGTTAACAACTGTTCTAGACAATTAGAAGGTTGCTAGTTGAAGCCAATTCATGACGGGTTCTAAAACTGGCTATCATCAAAAAGCCCAGTGTATTCGATAACTAAATTCACACTAACTTAAGGTTATTTAAAGTTTCAGTAAATCAAATATTTGGAATATAAAATTATAATAAGGAAGTTTTGATTTCAAAATAATCTAGTTATATCATAATAATCATGTATACAGAACATTTTTCATTTTCAGAACGAAAAAACTTCTGTTCTTTCTGTGGAAAGAAAAAATTTTTTTATTTGATTTGATTCTTAACTCAGTTGAAGTGAAAATTAGTTTTTAGTGAGAATTTATTTAATTTAATTTACACAATGCTGAATTAAGAAGTTTATTTTGGAAAGTAATAAATAGATGGAGAAGAAAGTTTAATTTAGAAAATTTATGCAAATCATTTGAATATCTACTGTCCATGTTTTCTCATTAGTATTGCCATACGATAGATTATCATATTGTGTAGCTGTTTACCGATGTTTTATCGAAAAAGTTGAAAAAACTATATTTTATTTTATTTTTTCTGAATTATAATCTGGTGATAACACAATTTTATTCCAAGATTCTAAATTAAGTTCATATTTCCTATTCCCAAATGTTTTTGAGATTTGAAGTTCGGTTTCTTTACAAGAAACCAGAAAAATATAGATATAAGTTTTTTATTAAGGAAAATTAAATATAAAATTCAGGAATAAGTGCGTAATAAATAATATTAAAAAATTAATATACAATTGTATTATTACACTGATATATAGACATCCTTGTCAAAAACAAATGTTAATCCGACTACGTACCTGTCACTAACACTCGAAGTAATCACTGATAGAGAGGATTTTATATTATTAATTTCGTTTTGTTGAAAAAATTGTCAATCGTTAACTGTTACACTTTAAGGAAGAAAGTATTTTCACGATGGTAGCAATTTATATCTTGATATGTGAAGATCCCGTACAGATTGAGAAAATGAAAAGTCAAAAGCGACAGTTCAATCTTGATAAGTTTCAAAAACTATTGATAGTTGACTGCGATTGTTCAATCTTGCTTGACAGAACTTTAAAACAATCAGTATTATCAAACCTCAATTTTAAACATTGCGGATTTCATAATTAATCGGGATATATTGTTCAAACGGTCTTTTACGATTATAATTTTCGATATAAACGTGTTTTGATCTAGATATATGTTGGTAGGTATATCTATAAAAATACAAAAACATAGTGATATAAATAATTAAATATTCGAATTTCGGAAAAAAACTATCCTTTAACATTAAAAATTAACGAAAAATAATACTTTTGGCAAAGGATTATCGGAAAAATTACAAAAACTTGAGTCGATCAGAAAGAGATATTACAGTATTGTTTCTCAAATAAGATGAAAATTTATTTACTGTTTATATAAAATTCAGTATTATCAAATGCTCATTTATTGTGTTAGAGAATTTAAATTGTTTTAGGAAAATATCTTATATTTAATTTTACATAAAATAATAGCAAATAAATAAATTTTATAAAAAATATAAAATCACAAAATTTGAGGGGGAAAACAACTGTGCTAAATATCTGATTTTTGTTTTTATGAATTCCAAAAATGTTTAATATTCGAATTATATCATTCATGTTATCATTCATATATTGAAAAAGATTTATGTTTATATCATTCCTTCCGAGATCTAGTAAAGAAAACGGAAATGAAATTTTAACCATTATACTTTAGTTCAAATTTGATTTAGATATAGACCTACAGTATAATGTCAATAAATTTATAACTTCAATTCTTCTGTGTGATGGTATTTATTAAGAAATTTTTCTGGTAAATACATATATTTTTCATGATCAAATTCATAGGTTGAAATAATTTTAAATTTATTTGATATTGTGAAAGAAAATCTATTCAAATAAGTAAATAGAACAATATTAAAATACAAACAGCATATTTGTATACTAAAGATTATTCTTCTATTTTATTGTGATTTTATATATATTTTAACTGAACGCAAATACTGTATAACAAAATCGGATATTAACAGAAACGAAAAGGTCTAGAACTGAAATTAAATTTTTGTTATTTTTCATTTTAACAAAAGAATTTTGTTTAAAAAAAATAAAAAAGACTACAAAAAATTTATAACAGTTTTTGTAGTCATGTTAAAAGTAAACTTTTCACCTCATGGTAATACCTCCAGCAACTTCGAGAATCGAATTCCAATTCATGACGACCTACCTTTAGGTCAACAGCTGTCATTGTCGGAAGTTTATAATATGAAAACGATATACAGTAATACCATGAGTGATTTATAGATTATGTGCCGAACATAAATATATATAATATATATATATATAGGCCCCTACTGTATATATAAAAATTTCGCCAATATTAAATTTTATTTCATTTTGGAAAATTTTTATAAATTCAAATAATTCGATACAACTTTAAATATGTTTAAAAATTGATAAAATATAGTAATAGGTAAATAATAAGTTAACCATAATATAATTAATAACAATTGTAAACATTGTTAAAATAAATAAAGAAATTAGAACGAAAGAGAATTTTTGCTGGGTTAAGATAAGTCTAATTATTTAACATAAAAGCATTATTTTTTGAATTATTTTTGAACTAGAAAAGTTATTAAAATGATGAAAAACAATGTTAAAAATGCCACGATTAAAATTAATCAAAACTATTTCGTCATATAGTTTTTGATTTAAAAATTAATAAATACAACAAATATAAATTTAAAATATGTGCACTACAAGAGAGTGGATTTAAAAATTACTCAAATTTTATTTAAAAGCAATTTTGATAAATATTTTTTCCGTTTAAATGCTGAAATTACTCAAGTTATAAGTTATATTTACAGTATATGTTTTTATGAAATATAAAGTTTATCAATGCGTAATATATTAAAGAAAAGAATTAATTTAGAAAAAATAGTTGATTTTATGAATAACTTTTAGGAGTAAAATTCATTAGGAAACAATAATTGAAAATCTTTTGAATATCGACTGATTAGTCGATATTCAAAAGATTTTCAATTATTTCCTTTAGCATTTATGATAAATTATATTCTTTATGAACATATTAACTTTCATGAGTCCTAAACATATGATGTCATCATCAGATAATTTTAAACAGAAGAAATATTTTTTTATATTAATATAATTACAGAAGGACTATCTACAAAATTGAATTCTTTTTTAAATTATAAAGTTTTCGATAATAATATTTTATTACGTTAAATGTATCGAGTGTTTTTTTAACTTTCACAATGACTTTGCGTGGAAACCTATTACTGGCTAGCTAAATTTTTGCGGTCAAATGGCGATATGAAGAATTGAGAACGAAAGCTTAATCGGAGTCCTTTGAAAATCAGACAGTCAATAAACTTGATACCAAATTCTTAAATGGAATAACAAAATGAATGCTATAGAAAAAAATTCTATTTTTGAGAGAATTTTATCATTGGTTTTATAGTGCAACCCATTCAATTAGATAAAAATATTCAAAAGCAATTTATCGGAAAATTTATTTAAAAAACTCTATTTGTTATCAAAAATTTGCTAATGGTATTGGTATATTGTCTTCGTAAGTTAGATGGGAGAATCACAATAAAATTTTGAAAATTTACTTTAGCTTTTATATATGCTGAAAAAATAAAATTTATTTCTTATTATAGAATCATCTTAATATATAATATTGTGATTTTATTATTATTATATATAAAAATTTTATATTGTAACAACTGTATGTATATAATAAAATGTCAGCTTTTAATTTAATTATAATAAAAAGAGATTTCATTCAAATATTAAATTGATATGAACTAATTCATATCCCACCTAGCGCTGATTTGTTATAAAGCTATTTGTATAGTATATAAAATGTTTTTCTAAAAACATATTTCTTAATTCGTGCCAATCAACACTTGATGTCTTCTTGAAGAATAATAATGTTCTCCTTCTTGAAAATGTCATCAAGTGTTATTTGGCAAGTCTGGCCCATCTTTTAGTTAGTTATTCCAGACTTATCTTCCAACTTGCCAAATTTCTCAGTTTCAGGATGCACCATGCAACAGTGATTACATTTCTTTAATTTCATTCAATTATGATTTCGGGAATACATTTTCATTGAGATAATGATGTAAAACAGTGCTGTCCAGTTTTAATGAACCCGAGCCATAGCCGTGTTTATTAGGGCCGCAGTTACGAAAAAGAGGGGGAGGGGCTTTGGCACTTGATACTCTATTGTCTCAACAAACGGAACGCAAAAATATAACGCTTTTTGAAACAAATTTTATTTCTAGATTAGCAAACCTTATTACAAAATATATTTACCATATTGCATCTAATAAACATGTTACATGTTAACAAAAAGTTATAAAATATAAACAGTTAAAAAATATAAAATAATATGTATGTACCTATTCAATGTGATAAATGAAAGCGGGCAGCAGCATTTACAAGGTCTGGGATATTTACATCCAGTCCTGTTGTAGCTAGCCACAGAATATGTAAAAGAGAATACCTCCAACGCAGGTTCTGAATCGATTCTTAACTATCTTTATGTTAGAAAATGGACTTTCACACGAATAAGTACTTACTAACCAAAACATTGATATTACTTTCTAACCAAAATCACAAAAGTTAGGAAAACGTTCGTTAAACAAAGCAGTTTAACCATGTGATTTCTTATGAAAAAGTCATTTTCCCACCGCTCCACAGTAGTCACTTTTGTCGATCTGGGTGAGCGAGAGTCAAAAATCCGACTAGATGTTTTAAACTTTTTAGTTGTATAAAAATAAGCGTTAATATATGGGAGTATAAAATCTAAAAATATTTAATTTAAACAGAGAATGGGAGTAGTTAATAGGGCTGTAAAGAACACGTTTCTGCGGGTCTAGATATTCTTGCACTCATAGCGAATCGTTGTCTCCTTCACTTTAATAAGTAATTTTATGCTGAATATTAATTTTTTTTCTGTTCTTGCTATGGATCCTATAAATATAAGTAAGCAAGCAATTTACAGTGTAAAAAAATTCTTATTATTGGCATATGGACAAAGTTTCATGATTTTAAAAATTAGCTTAAAAAATTGATATTTCTTTTATGATTTTGCTAAATTTGATTAGCATAGAAAACTCGGGATTAGCATGGATTGGTCGAGTTAATTGCATGAAGTTATTAAACAACTTCTTAATAATTGTTTTGTATTAAATTTAGCTGCAACTATTTGCAACTTAAGATTTTGATGTCATTTTTAAGTTTGATATGCGGAGTGCAACAAGAAGCACTATTTATCGTTTGGCATGATAAATCAAACAATAATATGAAAACTGACGCAGTTTTGAACTTTTTGATGCAAAGAAGAGATTTCTCGGAGTATAAGGAGGATACTAAATAGGCCTATTTAATTTTAAAAAAATTAAAAACTTTTGCAGTCAATTAATGTTGAAATGGAAAAAATGCCATCGTATTAAGTTGTTTCTCTCTATAAATGAGAAATGATTGGGCCAAAAGATTGTTTTCGAGGGAATTCAATCTGGAAGATCAGAAAAATCATTCGCTAGCTGCAGTGATACGGTCAAACGGAGGAAAGTGATTGTCGAAATGCAGTATTTGTATCTTGAAGCACGTTTGGGAGAAACCATGGTAATATCTTTCAAAATATTCGCTGCGTCAACTAAGCCAGATGATCGAAGGTTCATTTGTGTCGCATAAGCGAGCTCTATCGAAGAATGTTGGGCGTAATGATTTAGTTTTCCGACGTTTAGACCTTTCACTAACAGATTCAAAAGATTTTTCCGGTCTTCCCACTTTCTTTCTATTTATATCGGAAGTGTATATTGGGAATCCTATACTAGTATCAAGCCACTCTTTATTACTTGTAAGAAATCTTTCTTCTTTTCTATTGGAGTTGTGCCACCTCCTCTTAAATTCAGATGTAAAATGAGAAAGTATTTTGTTTATTTCTTCAGTTAGCTTTTCTGTACATTTAGTACGTTCTTTGACATAAATCTTTAAGAAAGTTATTTGATCTTCTATATATTTCTGGTTAGAACGTCTCATTTCATTGTATAGGATACGCCTTGATATAAATGCAACATTACCCTGGTTAAACCCTGGATATAAAACAAAACAGAAAAGAAGAATCACTTTTACCAGACATTTAACCAAAGCTACTGTATAAACTACTAATAAAAAAATAATCATAGATTGAATTGGCGTAAATATGCGCAAAGTTTCTTTTTTGATTATGAAATTAGACATGCTACTTGACAATAAAAAAAAAAATTTAATCGGGAACAGCTCGGAAGTTTATTAAAACTGTCAGCATACCGTGGAAATCTATAATTTCCAACCTGGTTTTGAATGGCGCAGTTTCATTATATATTTTTAAATTCGTTTTAATTTAAATGTAAAATAATAGTGATAACACAAGGTACTGACCTGTAGGAACATCGTTCATTGCAAAAGCAGTTGAACGATAAAGTGAAATCGGAAAAAAGCAGTACTTTAAAACACCTAGCTCGAGTTACTTATCAAATCGCAGTCGGTAGAAGAACAAGTTAGGACAAGCACGGCAGCGCCAACTACTGTTTTTTTGCCCTTTTGATTCTACATGTCAGTGCGAGTGGTTCTAATTTGTACTTTCTGACAGGAATTAGGCCCTAACTATAATTTTTATTTTTGGACTTTTGGCCAGCTTTTTCTGTGTTTTGCCCCACTGTGCGGCGGTTGTATTTAATATTTGTGCAATTTCCTAAAAGGTGTTTTTAATTATTGTATCAAATTTAAAATGATTAAATTATAATTTTAATATATAATTTAAAAAGAAAATTGGCTTAATTTTAACATGTCACC
>AYEL01053707.1:0-20660 GCA_000484575.1 Olivierus martensii
TTTCACAGTTGAAAAATCGTTTGACATCTTTCGGCTAAGGAATTTTATCCTCCTATTTCAAGTAAGCTCTTTTCTTTATAAATTATTAACAATATTAAGAAATAAGTTCTTCAATAGTACAAGAAGAAATATAAGCTTTATATAATAAATTTTGGACGTCTGCTCAGCCGTCAGCGCGGTATAGTCACTTGAAGCTCCGCGGAGTTGCTACTGTCATGGCGGCGACCCGGCGGTAGACGAGGCAGGTATTTTAATTTAGCCTGTTTTTTTAATTTTTTACTTTGGATTTTTTTGTGCACGCGCCATTATCGGAGGTCAGATTAAGCCCCCGATGACGTCATTTCCGGTCCAGTGCCAAAATTTCAGCTCCTACGGCAAAAGTAGCGATTCTGCACAATTACCATTTGTTTTCATTTTGTACGATTTTTTCTGCCTTATTTTGGTTTTATACTTATTAAAAACAGGTATTTTCTTAACTAAACATGTTTATTAAATTCTCGACAATTTTCGAAAGGGAATCTCGAATCTCGAGAAAAATAAATTACTAATTCGGGAATTCCCGAATCTCGAGAAAGCAAAAAGTTCTGGAAAACACAATCACTAATAGCTATGGGTGCGTACCAAACCTCAACAGACTAATCAGTGATGAGTAAAAAATCTCAGCAGACCGTTCCAAAGTTCAACAAGCCAATCCGTGTTGAACTCATCAAACGGTCATCACTATAATTGTTTGAAAGGTGACGAGACTGTTGACACCGGTTTACACAGTTTATCCAACGTCACGGAAAAAGTAGTTCCTACTAGATGATAGGATTTTAAAAGTTAGAGAGTGTTGTAAAACATTATCATCGTTGTTGTTTACTAGCAAATAAATTTTAGTACTTTCTAATGATACTAATGAAGTTATAACATTCATTATTGTCTTCTTCATCACCATGTTAGCCGCCATCTTATCTCCACACTCACAAGTCGTTTCAGAAACAAACTGGTGTTGAGTTATTTCTGACGTCAAAAGAAACTAATCACTGATGACTTACTCACCCTATATCTGTCAGTAACCAGTATGTTCGAAAATGATATCACCTATTGATAAAAAATTCCCGCGGAGTCATCACTGATTATTTTAGAAGTATTTTTTGGTATCCATATCATGAATGGAATAGTATATAAAACGACAATAATTGTTTATAAGTTTTAAATTTTAAGCACAATATAGTAAATTTTATCTGTGAATATTATAGATTTGGAATGTAACTGGCAACCTTAACTGTAAGGTGACGCGTTGATCAGTGCGGAATTTTTGGTAGCGAAATTCGGTGTATCCAAAGTGGTTGGGTGTATCATAAGTGTATTTTATATTATTTATTATTTATTATTAATTTTTATTGATTGTTCTTAAATGAGTAATTAAATAAATCAAAATGTCAGAATTTTTATTTCCTAATGATCAGCCCGTAGTTTTATTAGATTGTGAGAAAGCTTTTTCTGCTCTCACTGATCTAGAGAAATTATATGCACATTATTTATCTCGTGCATCCTGGTATGGTGGTTTAATAGTGCTGATTCAGGTAAAAAAATTTTGGATATTTATATAATGGAATTGAAATAAAGAAAATTTTATATTTTAATTAAAGTTTTATTTATTTTTACAAAACCTGCTGAATTGTAGCTTATGAAAGTAACTTTTTACATAAGATTATAATATACTTGCTGAATTACATAGAATTGTACTACAAAGTTTTTACACAACAAATAGGGTTAAATTTCGATTTTAAATGGGAAATCGAAACCGCAATCATACACTTTAATAATGATTTTGAAACTTAATAATTCATATAAGTGCTGTATCGTTGCAATTTGACGATTGCACCACAAATAAAAACATGCAATGCTATCAAATTGATATCATTTAGAGATATACTGAATTTTCATATTAATCTTGAACACAATAATACTGCTAATACCACTTGTAATCATGTGTTGGTAGGATGAATGCTTAACTCTTCAGCAACCATGGCTTGGTAGGGTAAAGCAGCATTGACTTTTGTCACCTAGAGGCAATTAATATGATACTTGTGCTGTAATTCATAATAGTGCATTTAAAACAGAGTACACAGGAGTAAATATCCCAGAGGAAATTTGATTCTCATTTTATCTTATTCCGTTAATTAAGGGCACCTAAGTTCAATCGTGAAGGCCCCATATAGATTTCAATGTATCTGCTCTATAAAATGTTTAATGGAAAGAGTGTTGAAAATTTGAACAAAGAAGGTATTAATTTTGAAATAACAAAATTCTCAAGTTATGGATTCCCAAAGTTGGGGCTTCAAATTACATTTTTTTATTGTTTTCTGCAGAATTTTAAGAGATAAAGAATTTAAATGATTTTAGATATATCTATCATTATGAATTGAATGCAATTGGTTTAAATAAGCTATGGCTTATCTTTATGTAATTTTCTCACTTCCAACCACTTATTTCGTTCTCCAGTTTGGCAGAACATTGATTTATTAAGTTTTTGTATTATTTTATATGCAAAACATCATGATAATTGTCTCACATTCATTCATTTTTTACATTTTAATAATAATAATAATTAAATATAGAACTATTAAAAATCATCATTGTCAGTTCATTGAGTTAAGTATAAACAATATGATAGGATATATATCCCTCATTAAACTTCAAGTAAAATGTATATAGTTTAGAGCAGGGCTGCCTAACCAGTCGATCTCGACAAGCTTTTTAGTTGATCGCAAGCCTCTGACCATCTTCCGATCAACTCGCTTATTAAACTTCCACTTTACAAGCAGTAAAGCTGGTCTGTGTTCTTGTTGAAACAACAAAAGTGAGGTTATCCCTACCTGTAAGTGTTTCTGTTCTTTGTGTCTTTTAGCATTTATTAAGTAAAATCAGATCAGATCAATTGGTAGAATATAATAATATATCAAAAACAATAAATGAAGATTATATTATTAAAAAATAAACTTCTTCAATTATTTAATTTTTTCTCTTTTTAAATCATAATTATGAGCATAGAAAAGAAAATTAAAACTTATCATTACTATGATGAATGGGAACATTTCTTTTTTCCATGGTTAATGGCAAATGCTCTTGTCTAATATGTAATTCAGTTGTTGCTATTCTAAAATAAGGGGAAATATCGAAGTCATTTTCGAACAATGCTCTCCAATTATGAAAATGTGAAAGATATTTTCAAACAATACTCTGCGATTATGAAAATGAATGTTCGAAAGACACTGAAATACGCAGAGCAAAAATTATAGATTTAAAATCGAACTTAACATTCACAACAAAATCTGTTTGTAAAAATTTTAAGATTATCTCTTTTGTCATATAATCCAAATTTTGAATCAATTACAAAATCTACACAATTTCAAATATTGCATTAAAATTTTTGTTTATGTACCCATGTATTTGTAGTTATTTTCATATTTTCATGTTATGAAGAATTGTTTATTTTATTTACTAAATTTTGAATTATATATACGATTGCTATTTTTGTACTTTTATTTCCTGAATATCGATAGATCGCTATATTGCTCTGGTGAAAAAAGTAGCTCACGGTCATAAAAAGGTTGGGCAGCCCTGGTATAGAGTCTCAAATCATTGAAAACATTATCCAAGTTGATTTTATTTTTTCTAATAAGATATTCTGGACATAAAACTATTTCTGTTTTATTTTAATCAAATTACAGAATACTCCTTAAGTAAAATCAGTTTTCTTTCAAACGAATCCTAAATCCATGTGTTTATTTTTCTTATTTCATTAGCTCGCAAACTTATAAATCACAAATTGTCTTACAAGGAGAGAGCGCGAGGACCGCAAAACGGAATGAAACAAAATTTATTTCTGTAAGAGTTCTTGACTAGTATTAAAACAGTGTAAAAGGCTAGAGGCCAATGGCTAGCCATTATGGAGAAGAATGACCTGGAAGAAAGACGCAACGAAAGTATACCAGTTCGTTATACTAATTAATAACGAGTTGGCGTGGCAGCATGGTTAAGTGGCAAACTGCCATGCGGTCGGCTCAAGTTCTATTCCCTCTAGTTACATTTCTTTTTGTTTATTCGTATTAGCAGAAATATGAATTGAAAAGGTTAAAAATTCTGTTTGTCTGCCATTTTGCTTGAATGATGGTAGCAATATTATAATCTATGCACTCGTCAACAGCTAACAGTAAAACACAATGCTGTGCGTTTTAATAAACTGCTTTAATATGATCTGCAGTAGGGTTCTCACAGTCAACCTTGTTTTACTCGTACTCTAATGTAAAAAGCGGGTTCTTATTTCTTGCTAACATTTCAATTTTACTTGTTAATTGTGATTATCACATAGGTTGTGATAAAATTAACTGTTTTATGGTCTGGTTATTTCCTTTAAATTTTTTCGTGCATTCATCAGTAATGAAATATATTTAATTAATGCGGTTTTTAACCTTTTCAATTCATATTTGTTTTTAACCTTTTCAATTCATATTTCTGATAAATGACAATCAACAATAAGAAGTAGGAAGAAATTATGCATTACTAATAAGAAATTCTGAACTTAACACTATTTCTGTTTTATTTTAAATCAAACAATAGAATACTCTACAAATAAAAGTAATTTTTTTTTTTAAATCTCAAATCAATACAGCAAATGTTATTTTTCTTATTTCATTGGCTCACAGACTTATGAATCGTGAATTCATCCCTTGTAGCATAATTAATCACAAAAACTAAGCATTTTCACAGGTTAAATAAATTATTTAACTTGTGTAAGGCAACATAAAAAACTTTGAGCTATATAATGCGAACTAAACAATATATTAACAAGGAGAGGGTTCAAAATTCTAATAAACAAAAATAATAAACAAAATTCTACAGGTAAACTATTTTCTTCCACCGCATGTTTCCACGCTAAGCTTAGTTCATCAGCTTGCCTAACATTAATTACATTACTAGTCTTACTAGATCTTATAATCTCTAGTTTTTCTCTGAGGTAGATCCTTACAATTACTGACACTTTTAACTATTTTGGCATCTTGCCAATTGATGTTTACATCTTTTTCAAATGCTCTTTGGGCTATCGTGGTCACAAGATTACTCTTAGTAATACTGTCTTTATGTTCATTCAGCTTATCCTTGAAATTCCTGGTGGTAGCCCCTACATACACTTACGTACACTTAAGTCTGTTAAAGATATATTCCAAGTTAGCCATATAAAAATTGGTTACCACTCTAATGTGCACAGAAAGTTGTGATTTGCTAAAATGCAATAGAACTCTTTAATTATACCTAGGCTGTGTAATTTTTTAAACCCAATAATTTTTCTTGATTATATATAAAATATTTAATAATAATGTGTTTATAAAATATTAAATATAGAAATTTCTTCTGACTTATGTTTGGACTTCATTAATTGTAGCTTAGTAGATTACAGTACCTTTTGTGGATTTTTTTCATTTTTAGATAGAGAAAATAGTTTAATTATTTATGTACTTCCAAACTATAAAAAGAAATTTCATTTTTATAGAGCTGTTTATTTCAGAAAAATGAATTAACCAACAGCTCTATAAAAGAAATTAAAAAAAATATTATTCAGTAAAGAAAGCAAAAGAAAATATGAAGAAGAAAAGAAAAAAGATAGATTTATTCTTCATATTTTTTTGTTTCTTTACTGAATAATATATTCTTTAATTTGTTTGGACTGAAGAGAAAAATACTGACAAACACAAAATATGATATAAACCTTTTGCGCTTGAATGCCTAGCTATGCTAGACACGCCTGCTCTGTCTTGCGCTCCAACGCCTAGCTATGCTAGACAAAGTTTAAGACCGAAAAACTTTATTTTTGCTTAAATCGAGAAAAAATGGTTAAAATCTCAAATTCTGTCATATTTTTCATATTTCTGTCGTATTACTCAAAAATTTGATTTTATGTTGATATTTTAATAAATTTTTATTTACCCCTTTAATTCAAACCCAAACTGAATCAATTAACACATTTGTGATTTTTGCACCCCCCAAAATTTAAGAATAATTTGTCCGACATCAAAATCATGTTCCACATTTCCTTCAGATTTTATCCTTACTTCTTTTTTACAGATATCTTGATCCAGTAAATTAAAATTTGGGAAAGTTTATCCCCTTGTAAATAATACGATTTTAGCGCTTTTTCACACATAAAATTCGATAAATTAGTTTTATTTAAAAATTTAAAAATTTTAACTTATCAGCAAAACAAAGCGACTTATACCACGCTTGACAGTCGACACGGAACTCGGCATCCTAGATTCTGGAGGGAAATATCTAACGGTTTTTCGAAATCAGCTGATTGTTTGTTTATATTAGTTATATTTTAAATGTAACACAAAAATTTAAACAATACAATTATTTTTGTGTTATCTGCAGTCGAAACAAGTAACTAGTACACCAGGGGTGCATAATTACTGTCAAACAACGTCCATCCAAGGTCAATTGTTGACCTCAGGCCATATGGGCTGTTCTTATTATCTCAGGAAGGGAGAGCCGTGATAAATCGTCCCCTTTGTTTGAAAATGCTGTTATTATTATATTTTAACTATTTTTTGAAAAATTAATGACTTAGAATGACGAAATACAGAGAAATAATTCACCATCCGCCATTTTTAAAAGGCTCTGAGACTAATCTTGAGTAAAAAACTATAAAAAACGATAATTTATCAAAAATCAGTGCTAAATCTGGCATACAGATGGCAGGATGATAGCTACGTATACAAATTACAGCAATATTTATTAAAATAACAAAATTTTCAACAAAGTCGACATTCTCATATGTACTAATACTTCTTATAAAATAAAAAGTATTAATCCGGCATTATTTTAAGAAAATAGGAACAAAAATGGCTAATAAACAATTATTTTAAACATTTGTGTAGTAGAATACCGTATTTCAACTGCGAGAGGAATAATACGATTGTTTGTTTATACAAGGTATCGAATTACACTCTGTGGGATCAAATTACAGTAAAATTATCTTCGTTAGTTGGAAAAGTTGTTTAGAATTATGTATTTGGTATCATTAGATGTGGAATATCATCAAGAATGTAAATATATCGTATGGTATTATTAGATGTGGAATATCACCAGGAATGTAAATATATCAACAATATTTTTTATGTGATGCTCGAAATTATGAATAATTGGAAAAAATTATGCATTGTTTACATATGCAATTAAAAATTATATATTGTTTACATATGCTAATTAGGCCTAATTGCTTTCGCATTTTTTTTCTCTTATTCTTTTGATTCTTCAAGATCGGAAGAGCGTCGTGTAGGGAAAGATATATTGTTTACATATGCAAATTAGGCCTAATTGCTTTCGTATTTTTTTCTTTTTTTCTTTTGGTCCTTAATCCAAAATTAAAAAACTATATCAGGACACAGTATATGGACAACAAAATCCAGTTAATTAGGCCTAATTGCTTTCGTATTTTTTTTCTTTTTTTCTTTTGGTTAAACAATATCAGGACACAGTATATGGACAACAAAATCCAATTTTTTCGTTCCAAAAAATTAAAAAGTAAAAAAGTTATAGCAAAATATCAAACATTAAATAATTAAAATGTAAAAAAGTTATAACAAAGTATCAAATTTCAGGTATCAAATTACATTTTATTTAGAGCGGAAAGGAGAATTTTATTTGGAGTGGAAAGGAGTGCAAAAGGTTAATCCAACCACAAACATAAGTAGAAGCAAACAAGAGTTGCAAGAGAGCCAAAAGAGAAAGTTAAGAGAGCTGCCCATCATAAAAACTCTGAAAATTGCTAAAAATTTCTCCTTTCTTTTTTTCTTCTCCTATTTTCTTTTAATTCTCCATTCTTATAAAAATGAAGTGAAAGTTCAAATCAAAATTCTATTCATTTTTCAAGGTTAATACTTCCTCTTGCTTTGGATTGGTAGAGAAAATTATCAAAATTATACTGATTTTTTCTTTGAAATCCTTGACTTAAATCATTGGATCCATTGGTTTTTTCTCTCTCAGGTATTTATTAAGAGTTGGTTTGACAAATATAACATTTCATTCCCTTTTGATCTATAAGATTGTTCAAAAACAGTTTTTCCAATTAGTTTTACATTTAATTCTTACAATTAATTTAAAGAAATTTCTAACAAAGAACTGAAATTATTATGTATCAAAGTTTCACATATGTTGTTTTAAAGGAAGTTTCTGACTAACTTGAACACTGTGAAGCATTCGTTATTGTATCATTTGATTCAATAGATCATCATTTTACAATTAATAACATTGTTTAAAATCTGATATTAATATTATTATTATTATTATTATTATTATAAAACAGGGCTGTCCAAAAGGTGACCAGATTTGAATTGAATTGTTAAAAAAAAATAACGATTGACTGAGCTAATTAATCACATGATGCGATTAGCTGTTTTACAGAGCTCTATTTTGTCGGAAGTTCACATAATCAGGAGTTGTTAACCAAAGCCTATGTCGTTAACCAAGACATTTTTTCTTTCAAAAACTCATTGTTAACCAAAGCCGTGTCGTTAACCAAGACATTTTTTTCTTTCAAAAAACTCATCGTTAACCAAGTGTTAATCAACGACAGCCTTTTTCTTTCAAAAACTCGTCATTAACCAAAGCCGTCGTTAACCAAGGAAACTTGTCGTTAACCAAAGCCATCGTTAACCAAGGTACCACTGTATATATAAAATTAAATTTAGATTAAGTTTTATGATAAAAGTTTAGAATCTCTGTTTTCCCTATATTGGAGCATTGAGTGTTTCTGTGCTGATCACAACTTTTATTAATTTCATTGGAGATATACAATAATTACTAGAAAAACTGATTTTTGTCAAATCTCAGGCAAGAATATTTGCATTCAGTGCAAATGCTATATTGAGTTCTGGATGAGCTGGAATTAAAAATTCTTTTTACAAAAAAGAACAGTTTATTTATTCTATTGTATTAGAGGTTCATAAAAGTAATATATTCCAATTTTTATTCATCAATTCTTTTTAAATGATAATTTTGCCCTATTTTTAATGTTTCTATAATTTTATAATTTTGAAAATAGCATTAAATTCATTGTTCTTTAAGAAAACTTTTATTAATGCTAGATTTTTCTGATTAGTGTTGTTTTTATGGAAAAATGTTTTTCAGAATACAAAATCTTATAAATAATAGAATTTGTATGTAATCCTAAACTTTATTCTTTTCCTGTTGATTAATTTCAAATTATTGAAACTGAAAATTACTAAATTTAATCATATTTCAGTTATTAGGTATTATTAAGAGATTTAAGGATTTCCCTGCTCTATCTATATTAATTTTAAAATGATTTTTCAAAACAATATATTTTATGAAAGTTTTGAATAATACCTATAGAATATTTGAGTTCTGTAAAAATGTGTTTATAAACCATGGTAATTTTTATCAATTAATTATTATTATTTTGTCTAGGAATTCTTGAATTTTTAAAATGCTATTTCAGTTTCATACTGCTAAATTACTGTAGTACTGAAACAAGTATCTTTCTAAAATGAATATATATAATATATATATAGGGTGGCTAAAATGTATGGAAATGGCTAAATATTTTGAAAACGGTATATCAGAATTCTTTGAAATTTGGCATGATGTTAGGTATGCTTATGTCCTACTACCTCTATTTTTTTCAACTTTATATCGTTATTTGTTTTTGAGATCCAAGCCAAACTTCACTTTTTTTAAAGGGTACTACGGGTCAATTTGATTTTTTCAAGTACATCAGTATTTAGATGAAACATTTCCCTGTAGATGGATAGGATCAGAGAGGAACAAACAATCGAATGGCCACATCGAGCACCCGATTTAAGTCCGCTTGACTTTTTCTTGTAGAATCATATAAAAAATTGGAGGTTTGTTAACGAAACAATGAATATGGAGAAGTTGCTGGAACGATTAAGCCAGCTGCTAGACGAAATAGCCAGTATTTCACCAAACACTTTGATTGATTCGTTGAAAACTTTGTTCACCGTGTTCATTATTGCCAGGAAATAAATGAACTGCACTTCAAGCATTTATTGTAATAATTGAATTTTTTTTATTTTTCTATAAAACAGTATGTTGAATCTAACTTAACTTGTTATTACTATTTTCCAAAACTAAGATTTGAGTATTTTATTAAAGTTTTTGCAATGTTTTTTGTAGAATAGTGTCCCATTGCCAACTGACGATCCGGCCACGTGAAAGCATTAGCAGAGATCACAGTGAATCATCGCCATGAACTTTAAAGTCAACATGGATCTTTTTGGGGTTTTCCTAAAAGAAGATAGGCATGTGCTATATCACTGAATTCAGAATGAAATGCTCTTTTCAAATATTGTCAAATTAACCCCTAGTGCCCTTTAAAAAAAGTGAAGTTTGGCTTGGATCTCAAACAAATAATGATATAAAGTTGAAAAAAATAGAGATAGTAGGATATAAGCATACTTAACATCATGCCAAATTTCAAAGAATTTTGATACATTGTTTTCAAAATATTTAGCCGTTTCCATACATTTCAACAAATTTGTATATTCATTGCATATATATATACATATATCAAATCTTGAAAAATATGAAAAACTTAACACCAGAATTCTGTAACAAAAAATTTAACTCCTCCTCCCAAAAAATTTAGTTTATTTTACAAAAATTCCATCCTATATATCAGGTCAGCAACCTTTTTGTTACTAAGGACACAATAAAAATTTTAAAAACCATCAAAGGCACATTTTTTTTTTTTTTCAAAAATTAAACTAACAAATTATTAATTTAATTTTCTAATCACAATGTTGTAATAAATAAAAACACAAAATAATTATGTCTTGAAATATGTATATTTATACAAAATAAAAATTATACATGATTATAATAATTAAAAAATCAAAATTAAAAGTAAGTACAAAAATAACACAAAATCAAATTAAATAAAATTACAAGTACAGTGGATTCCGCATAATCGGGACATGTTGGGACTAAGCCATTTTGTCCCAATTAAACAAAGTAATAATAAATTCTAAACTAAAATATATAATTCGTAGGTAAATAAATAAGTTCTAAAATAAAATATATAATTCATAGGTAATAAATAAGTAGGTTAAAAAATAATAATTAGGTACTTATTTTAAGGCTTTATTAAAATAGGTATTTAATTATTAGCTTTTTAGCGATCTCCTCTGATTTGTCTTCAACACTGGGCCACTGATATTCACACCTTGCCCACTAAGTATAGAAAACCATTGATGTAATGCTTCTTCGACTTCTGGATCCTTTCCATTACAGTTTCTTTTGGAAGTTCCTGGAATTTCTTTCTATAATGCCCTCCTCATGCAGCTGATTTTCTTGTTGTAGAAGACGAGCTATGGTAGATTTTGGTTTATTTCAGAGAGTCTACGATAGCTTGTATTAAATGACTGGCTTTTAATTTTATCCAGCAAAGCAATTTTACTCAAAAGTGCAAAATTCTTTCTTGACATCTTGGCAGAAATTTAAAAATTTTAAATAAAATCGACACTGTAAATGAATATCTCTAAGTATAGTAATGGTAGACTCTTAAGTAGACGCACATTTGCCAGACCATGATGATAGATAACGCAAAATTCTTTCTTGACATCTTGGCAGAAATTTAAAAATTTTAAATAAAATCGACACTGTAAATGAATATCGCTAACTATAGTAATGGTAGACTCTTAAGTAGACGCACATTTGCCAGACCATGATGATAGATAACTGATTCTCATCACGCTAGTGTTGCCGAATACAGTACTGGTGTATTATTTATCAACGATAATTTATTTATAATTTTACTAAAGAATGGATGTGCATTTTATATCAACAATGATATTTACTTATAATTTTCTAAAGGCTATGTATTATTTATCAATGATGATATTTACTTATAATTTTACTAAAGATTAGTGCGTGACAGTGTGTCAACGCTGTGTATGTAATAGGATGCGAAGAAATGACCCGCTCCATTGTATTAGTCCGTATTGTCTTCGGGATTCGAGTAGTCCGCCATACTGTTTTGCTAGATAATCTGTAGAATAAATTCTTAATCCGCCCAAATTCGGCCGGTTCTAGATAATCTGTGGAATAAATTCTTAACCCGCCCAAATTCGCCGTTAAGTTAGTCGGGTAGTTTACCTAGAGATTTGACATCGTGCAACGCAGCAAGCTAAATTAGTCGATAGTTTATCCTAGAGATTTGACATCGTGCAACGCAGCGAGCTAAATCTCAGATTAAAGCCTGTTTTAATCTGCAGAATAAGACACATTCAACTGGCCCTAAATATAACATCGCCTTGAAAGGGCTTTTTAGCTTTTCAGAATTAAAATTCAATTCAGAAAATTACCTATTTTTTTTTTTGTGTTGAATTTTTCTAAAATGTCTTCGTTTCTTAATCTGTTCTTTTTGTGCTTTTCTCTTATCTTTTTTATCCTGTATTCTTTTTAATTGGTAGACATTATACATGTAGCAAAAAAATTTTATAGTTGCAATTGTGCCAGAAAGGATGGACACGATATAACATAGTTTCTAAACTTAACATGTTCGAATGTCATTACTAATCTGTAGTCATTATCATCTCGTTTTCGAAAAACTTCCGTTATTAAATTAATGAGTGGCGCTATCTATTATTTAATAATTAAATTATAATACAAGTATTTGTCATACCGTCGGCGTATAATGTAAACATTCATTTTTTTTAAATTAATGAGTGGCGCTATCTATTATTTAATAATTAAATTATAATACAAGTATTTGATATCAGCTCAATACAAAATTATGCGCGATTTTTACTTAATTATAATTATATTAATATAGAAACGCATAATCTAACTTACAGGGATCACGCGTTGCGTCAGCGTTGAAGCCGACTTCAGTTAGTGATCCGCATAATTATGCATTTCTATATTAATATAATTATAATTCACGACAGTCCACAAACCGACTACAGTTTTGTAGTCGTGGTATGGTTCTGCTGTGGTATGTGAGTTCAGCCTTAGTAAAATAGTGCCAATATAATAAATAAATAATCTAAAATAAATATTAATAAGCTTACACGTATTTCAGTAATAAATATATCGAAATACGAGGGTAATCCAGAAAGTAAGTTCCGTTTAGCAAAACAAAAAAAGGAAACAATCATTTGGAACAAACATTTATTAAATAATGAACTACAATGGTCAGACGGTAATAAATATATCGAAATACGTATAAACTTAATAATCATTCACCTTAACTGATATAACATAGACAAAATAATAGAAATTAGGATCGTCATCAGCCGAAAACAAAGAAAATCTGTCATTAAATACTTCCTACGATTCCGAACTTCTAAATAAACGAAAGTAAAAATATTAAAAATAAAAAATGCCAGTAACAACTATCAAGAAGTGTTGCATACCATTTGTATGCGTTAAAAAATACCCATTAAACGTAACATCGCCTTGAAAGGGCTTTTTAGCTTTTCAGAATTACAATTCAATTCAGAAAATTACCTATTTTTTTGGTATCTACGATTCAATCGTTTTAAACTTCTTCGTTGTTTAATCTTCTCTTTCTCTATTCTTCTCTCTATCTGTTTATTCTTCTTCTCTTCTTCTTTATAATATTTGTATATATCAAAAATACATTTAAATAATGTGCAAGTTTCTACAATTATCGACAATATGTCACCCATATGATTTTTGAAATCATTTAGTTTTCGAAAAAAACTTTCGATTTATTCAAATTTTCGAATTTTTCCATTATTCTTTTGCAATAATTTTCAACCGAATTCAAAAGATATTCCAGAAAAAATTATATTTAATATATAAAATTAATAAATATCCATAATTATTTTCACTTTACGATTCATTCAAACTTCTTAACCTCGTAATAGGGTCGGCCGGATTGGCCGCGTGGCAACACTTCGGCTTTCCACTCTGGAGGACCCGGGTTCGAGCACGATACACTTAGGCTGTGGTTCGATATTCGTCGGTTCTCTCACAGTTCGCACTATGCTTTTTTTGTGTTGAATTTTCCTATAGTGTCTTCTTTTCTTAATCTGTTCTTTTTGGATTTTTCTCCTCTCTTTTTTATCCTGTATTTTTCGTAATTTGTAAACATTGTACATATAGAAAGAAAATTTTAAAATTGCAATTAAACCGGCAAATATGGAGACTATATAGCACACACTTTCTAAACTTAAGATGTTCGAATCTCGTTTTCGAAAAACTTCCGTTATTAATTCCAACGTATGAAAATTTTAAAATCTTTCGATTTATTCAAATTTTCGAATTTTTTCATTATTCTTTTCCAATAACTTTTAACCGAACTCACAAGATATTCCAGAAAAAAATTATATTTAATATATAAAATTAATAAATATTCATAATTATTTTCACTTTACGATTCATTCAAACTTCTAACTCGTAAATCGTAATAGGGTCGGCCAGATTGGCCGCGCGGAAACGCTTCAGCTTTCCACTCTGGAGGACCCGGGTTCGAGTCTCGGGTCCCACCCCTTGAAAATATTTATCATGGGGTCCGGGATCGGCCCGTCGATCCCCGTCCTCCACAATCCGGCTGACCCCTTCAAGGGGGGGCAGCCTTTGGAAGGGCTTGTTTCGCCCCGTCACTTAGTTTTCTCCCTGAATGGAAAGTGGCGTCATCTGTTAACAAAAAAAAACCTCGTAATAGGGATATGAGATAAGTATCGCATTTCCGGTAACGTTTTTTTAATTTATATACGCGTTTTTAAACTGGCATATCTTAATTTCTGTGTGTCCTATCTATTTGCAACAAAATTCTTTTAATTCCTACAAGTCTCGTCTCTTAAACAATGTGAAAACTGTTCCGCTATGTTTATCCTTTAATTTTTTTGTTTTTAATTATGTAATTTGATATCGCACATATGCAAATTTGACAACAACTTTTAAAAACTATCATTCAAACAATTTATCGCTAAATAGACTCGCGCTGACTATATTATTTACTTACCAACGCTCCTACTGCAATAAAAATCGCAGTATCGGGTGTCTGAGGAGAGGGATTCCGACTTGAGACGTTGTCCGGGTCGGACGTGCTTGGCGGTGTGTGTGCAGTGGCGACAAGTTTTGTGTAAGTGAAAGTGACTAATCATCTAAGTGAAGTCTCAGGAACTCTTCCTCTTTCTTCCATTTTCGAAAGAAGACATCTAGTGTAGATTTCCGGGACTGATCCAGGTGGTATCGGTTTCAACTCGACAGCGCAACAGGTGGGATCTTTTTCCCTTTCGTCTTCTCTCCCAAGTCGGGAGAGCGAGTTACGTGTGTCGGAGAGTCTCTCTCTCCTATTCTTCGTAACGAAGTCGGACCTTAGTTAGCACCATAGGGTCACAGGACCCCTCGCCCCCGGGCGCTACCTGGTCGTTTGGCCCAGGACCTTCGCTCTTTCTCCTCTTGGTCGGAGGCGGACAAATTATCAGAATGCGTACGTTTAGGATGTCTCCCTCCCACGATTACTATCTTTACGATTACGATTTTCTCCTCAGGCGATTTCCTCTTCCAGAGCATAAGATAGGAAGTTGATCTAAACGGGAAAATATTCATATTAAAACAATCTTTTATTTGACGATTCATTACGCTCTGATATCTTTAATTAGGCAAAATCGGGTGTATTTTAAAATTTTCAATATATAGTCATCTTTATCATCAATAGAAAATTCTCTTTTCATTAACAAAATTCTTTTGAAGCATTTTTTCAAATAAACTAATAATTTTTGATGTACAGAGCATTTAAAATCCAGGAAATAGCACGGCCACGTATATCTTCCCCCAGCCGCGAGGCAGCGAGTGCATTGGCGTCACGCACAGCATAGCGGCATAGATATCACTGCAGCACGGTTTACAAATAAAGGTAGAAAGGATTCTGCCGATTCAAACCAATTTTTTGTTCATTCATAAAGCAACAAATTATATTTGTGTTGATGCAAAGAAGATTTGAATCGATAGAACTCTTCCCATCTTTATTTGTAAACATACCGTGCTGAAGTGGACCGTGAGCGATGCGACTCCGCGCCGCTAAGCTTTGTGCGATGCCACTAAATTCACTGACTCCAAGCAGCTGGACAAAGGTTTACGCTACATGGTCGTGCTATTTCATGGATTTTAGATTCTATGTACCTCAGAAATTATTAGTTCATTTGAAAAATGCTTCAAACGACTTTTGTTAATGAAAAAATTTCCTAGTGGTGATAAAAAAGGTGCCAATATAACGAAAATTTTTAATTACATCCCGATTTTTCCATATTACAGATGTCACAGCGTAGTGAATCATACATCAAATAAAAGATCGTTTTAATATGAATATTTTCGGTTTAGATCGATTTCCTATATAATGCATTTTCGGAGAAAATCGCCTATCACACTTTAGGTGAGTCGCGCTTCCTTTGTAAAGGACTCTCCCTTTCCCGATTTTATTATTAAAACTGCTTGGATATGTGTGTGTATGAATCTTTCTATATAAATATGTGCGAAAATATTAATTTATTGGGCACTTCACAAATAAGATCGGAAATGTGTGGAGTGATCTTATCACAAGTAAACATGGTACCCACTATTAAATACATCAATTAATCTATTTTATTAAATGCAAATACAATATATCTATCCCGATATCTCTAATCAAACATTTTTTTGCGATCTGCGATAATTCTATCTTTCAGCAAATATTAGGCAATTATTTTGCAACCGATTTCGAACAGATTTGGCCTTCCATTCTTATCAGCAGCAGCTTTTGTGTTTATCTATCTTTTAACTGCGTTTTTTGGTACAATTGTCGCCTTACCGAAGCACGGCGAATGAGGTACATATCAAAAGGGGGTCGAAACACACAAAAAATCTCTAATGGACCAGGGGTCAAAGGTCAAACGTTTACGAGATACAGAAGCATCTAGGCTGCATAGGTAGTGGAGCAGGGGATGGTACGCGTCACGTCGCAGACCACAGCGAGGCCAGGCACAACGTCAAACAGCATATGCCATTTGCAACAAACGGAACTTTGCGGATCTATATTTCGTAAACGTTTGATCTTTGACTCCTGGTCCATTAGTGAATTTTTTTGTGTATTTCGTCTCCCCCTTTCGATAGGTACCTCATTCGCCGTGCTTCGGTAAGGCCACAATTGTACCCTTTTTTTAAATAATATTGCTGGTAAAATTCGGAAATGACAAAAAATTCAAATTTTCTACCAAACAAACACTTCATTAAAGTCGGATCATAAAAAATTGGATCAATTGAATGAATGATGAGCTAAAAAAATGGAAAATGTTACTAAAGAATCGGATGCCAAATCGATATTATTTATTATTTACGAAGCATGTTATAAATTCGATAAAAGTCTTGCTTTTTAATGAATTATGCTTGGAAAAAAAGACTATAGACTGTTGGAAAGCGCTATTAGACGCGACAAAACACGATCACATGACTTCGCGACGTTTCAATGCAGTCGAAGATGGGATGCAGTGTCTGATTTTGTGTCTTTGCTTATCTGATAGTGGGAAAATTATGAAAATTTTTTAAATTATAAAGAAATTCATCGATTTAAGCTGCCTCGATTTATTTCAATAAATACTGTTTTATAAATCCTGAAAACTAAGAATGGCTTACAGGAGTATCAACTTTTTATCACTTTTTTTAAGAACTGAACTAGGATCAACGTCTTATAAATGACGATACGATTAACTGAATTTCGTCCAGTTTTGTTAATTTAAGTAGTGAAATCAATTTGTATGTCACAGTGAACTGAATCTAGTACAATTATTGCCCTACTGAAGACTGACGAAAGGGGGCCGAAATTTTCTAAAAAAAACCTAGTGGACCAGGGGTCAAAGGTTTAGGGAATATAATGTCGCAAAGTACCGTTGGTTCCAAACAATGCTTGCGGTTTGACGTTGTGCCTGGCCTCGCCGCAGTTTGCGACGCGACGCGTCCCGTTCCCGTGCTCCACTACCTATGCCGCCTATACGCCTTTGTACCTCATAAACCTTTAACCTTTGATCCCTGATCCACTAGGGATTTTTTGAATGTTTATGACCCCTTTCGATGAAAAGGTTCCTTTCGAAAGTGGTACACACTTTCGCCGTGCTTCGATAAAGCGACAATTATACCCTGAATCTAATTAACGCAGCCAGACTGGAAACTTGTTAAAATTGTTCATTATGACATAAAAGCATTAAAACGGATTCAGTGAGGTAGCAAAGATAAGTGACGAGGTGGCCGAGTGGTTAAGGCGATGGACTGCTAATCCATTGGGCTCTGCCCGCGTGGGTTCGAATCCCATCCTCGTCGTTTTTTTTCCCACTTTTTATAAAAAATTTTTTGCTGCATACAACTTTGATACTTAAGCGAAACGTTTACTTCATTCGTACAAAGTCTAAATTTGCATCATTTTGCCATTCGTATTTTTTTTTTTTATCTAACACATTTATCCAAGTCAAAAGTCATATTTTTGATCTATTCATTAACAAATTAATATTATGGTTTTCCAATTTTTATAAAAAATTTTTTGCTGCACACAACTTTGATACTTAAGCGAAACGTTTACTTCATTCATACAAAGTCTAAATTTGCATCATTTTGCCATTCGTATTTTTTTTTATCTAACGCATTTATCCAAGTCAAAAGTCATATTTTTGATCTATTCATTAACAAATTAATATTATGGTAAGACCCCATTTAACGCGGGGGATACGTTCCAAAGAAACAAAGCGCTAAATGAAACAGCGTTAAACGAGGTCATCTTAACACGTAAATAATGGGAATATATGATACGGGAAAGTGAATAAAAAATATACATAGCATTTTTTTATTTTGTAGATATATTATTACTGTTGTATTACATTAATTATAGACTTTTTCATTGCTAAAATCGATTTGTACTCATACATCATTTATGAAAATCAAAAATTTTCGAGTAAATAATTTGTTTGTGAGATGGAAGGCTGTTCCTCATTTTGAGACTTTTTGTTTTTTCATTAAGAAGTCATCCGACTTCGTTTGCTTTTTTACTTTTTGGTTCAGCCAGCAATTGTCGATATCAAGACATCGCATCCATGACACTTCGTCCTGTCTTTGAAATTCTATCAAAATTTGGATCATTTTGTATAAACTGATCCATAATTTTCGTTATAGTGACTAAACTTATTTTGACAAAAATGCCGATGAAAGAAAAACGTTCTAACTTCAAGGAACTATCAATATATAGTTCGACATGGAAGTATTCCGGTTAAAACTAAAATGAAATAATTGTTATTTGTATTACTGTTAAATAACGTTGATGACCGATCATAAACATGAACTGTGACCACAGCAGATTTTCGTATATACTGCAGTGCACTGATATCAAACGCACTGCGAGACGGCATAGGAGAATCAAAGCAACAAATTCGTGCGATTTCGGATTTATGTGAAATATAACGGTTTGAAAAACCGCACCAAAATAAATCAATAAAAAAATATAGAATTTGAAAAAAATGCGTTATAGCGAAACAGCGTTAAGCGCGGTCTTACTGTATACTGGATGGCTCCTTCTATGTTAGAAAAACGAAGTCGGTCCGCCCTATAGAATTTGAAAAAAATTCGTTATAGCGAAACAGCGTTAAGTGCGGTCTTACTGTATACTGGATGGCTCCTTCTATGTTAGAAAAACGAAGTCGGTCCGCCATATCGTTGGACGAGTATAAAAAAATACTTTCGCGAACATACATTCAACGCTATAGTAAATTGACTTTGTTTTGGTGATCAGACATATCCTATTTATTTTAGATCCTAATATTTAATGAAAAGTGTAGTACCCCAATACGAAATATCAAACCATTTAATTATTATAATTTTTTATAAATATACATTTTTAATAATTTCGAATAAAATGCTAAAAATACTCTTCAAATTTCGCATTTTTTCTAATCGTTTAATGTTTCCAGGAAATAACACAATAATAAAAATTATAAATTTTATCAAACAAAATTAAAATAGAACTTTTCAAAGATGAAGAAATACAGTACACTCCCGAGTATCCGGTTCGCGACTATCCGGCCTCCGTACTATCCGGCCTAGTTTTCTTTTATCGTAATTAAATGAGGAAGACAAGGCGTTAAATTGGCAACATTGCAAAGGCATTGGAAGCGGGCGTCTGCTACGATCCTCCTACATGTCGTGTGCAAAATACAAGTTGCGACAGGAAAAGAGCAGCGTTCTGCTCGTTGTTCATTGATTGGTCAGTGTGTAACGGACCTCAATTGTTGCCGCTGTTCTTGACAGTGGTGTAGCGAGCTTAACTGGCGCCCAGGGCACGATACCTTTTTGGCGCCCCTCCGAAAAACATATATAATATATAAAATATACTTGTAATAAGAATTTGGCGCCGCTCTGTGAGTGGCGCCTGGGGCATGATAGGCCCCCTTGCCCCCCTCGCTACGCCACTGGTTCCTGATTATAACTGTAGAGTACGAACAGTATTCGTAAATTGTTCTTGGGTATGCTTAATGTTTTTTAAGTGTATTACAGTGAAGATTTCACATTTTACGTGGCTTGAGATAAATGGAGGGCTTTGTACTCAATAAGAAGTGAGAAAATACGTATTATAACAGTGAGTTTTG